>CM074947.1:1939489-1969489 GCA_037577455.1 Pangasius macronema
TGGCTGAGTTGCTGTTGTTCCCAATTGCTTCCACTTTGTTATAACACCACTAACAGTTGACCGTGGAATATTTAGTAGTGAGAACATTTCACGAATGGACTTATTGCACAGGTGGCAACCTCTCACGGTACCACGCTTGAATTCACTGAGCTCCTGAGAGTGACCCATTCTTTCACCAATGTTTGTAGAAGCAGTCTGCATGTCTAGGTGCTTGATTTTATACACCTGTGGCCATGGAAGTGACTGGAACACCTGAATTGATTTGGATGGGTGTCCCAAAGCTTTTGGCAATACATTGTGTGTGTATATGTATATACATATACACACACACATACTGGCAATATATACACTGTGTGTGTGTAATATATATATTTATATATTTCGTCTCTGTTTGACTGAATTTATTTATTTATTTATATACCGTGTCATTTCTTTACAATCACTGAAATGCAGTGTTCCAGTGCAGTGCAAGAAATCATGCATTACAATTTGAACAGCCAAAGTGTTATTGTGCTTCATCATTGGTTTCAAATCTCTCCAGGAAGAAGGAGCCAAGCTTTGAATGAAATACGGGTTGAGAGGGGGGTGAAGCATCTCAAAATGAAGTGAATAATATGAGAAGAGAAAGAGAGAGAGATAAATCTAGAGAGACTCAGTACTCTAAAAGGCACGTGACGCAAATGCCAGCTTTGAAGGACAGGTTCAGGGGCAATGTCTTTGGGGAAATGTGCAAATCACATGCATGGCATCAATGACTGGTGGGAAGAAATCTTGAGTTTCTGTCCAACGAAAATAGAGAGAGAGAGAGAGAGAGAGAGAGAGAGAGAGAGATATTCAGCCATGCCACTTGGGAGAGGGAATGAATATTAATGATAAAACTGGAAGGTATTCAAATTTTACGTGTTAATGCTGTCACAGACACGTGAGAGTGGATAGCAGCAAAAGCATCGAACACAAATCACATTCGATCAGCTGGGATCTGCCAACAGTAAGCTCTTTTTCTTGCTATTTTTGAAGACATGTATACACAGAGTCCTAAGCCGCTGGTTTTATGCCCCGGCACGGAGCCGTCCACTAAGGAAATTGCCCCTGAGAGTCAATTCAAGCCATCAGAGATTGCAAAAATATCTTCTGTCTGGAATAATTGAATTTGAGGCTTAGATGATTAGGCCTGTCTTTTTAAACAGTCTTGCCGAGGTTTTAAAATCAACCCCCATGCTCTCACCCTTGCGTGCACGCACCACCTCCCACCCTTTGCACTGTAATCTGGCAGAACTTCTGAGGGCTGTCTTCCAGGCATGACGCCACAGAAGCTGAAAAGTCAGACGCTACATCTGCCACAAGGACATTACAGCCAGCTTCCCAGTCCCGGATGAATAGAGAATGAAGCAGATGAATATGCTGGCTGTTACTGATGCCTTATATAGTCAGTTTTTAAATGAGGCTTCAAAACGCTGTAATTTTTTTTAAAGACCATTCGCCAGCTGATGTTGCTTTTCTGACCACAGCACTCCATTCATCACGCATGCTGCTGAATTAAAGCTGACATATCACAACATGGTGGCTCTGTTATTGGTATTGGCTATGGCAAGGGCTGTTTTCAGCACATTGTCAAAAGAGAATGGAGACATTTAAAAACGTAAAGGTCGACAATAAATCAGTATCTCAAGCACTGCCCCAAGGTGTGATTTGTGATGGCTTGCTGGCACGGTTAAGAGGAAGGGGTACGGATGATGCAAGACGAGGGAGAGAGCGAGAGTGGATGGGCTTATCGGCACGGCCTGTGGAGCCGCGGCTGACTTCGGTTCTATATGAGGCTCCAGAGAACAACACCGAGTAACACTAGCCTTTGGCTTAGCGCGACACTGGGTCTTAAACGAGCTGCTAAAGACCCATTCAGCAGATGACCATCCTGAGGCTCGTGATGCAAAGTGGATAGAAAATAATGAATAAATACATGCGAATGCATGAGTAAGCAAATAAATAAATTAACCCGCCTCCCGCAAGCTTTTCTCAAAAGCACACAGTTTCAGTTATCTCTTCCTAAATACTATGCAGGGCGTTCCTATGGCAATCCACCGTCAAATGTAAAATGTGCTATTTCATTATAACTGCCCTGGACAAGAGCATCTAAATATTCAGTGCAGTATTATCACCACTGTATATCAACATGACGATGTACTGAGGTGCCTCGATTGCGTTCATTAAGATATAATTAAGAGGAAATGTTTAGATGGACAAAAAGTTTGGTTCATTCACAAGCACATTTTTTCTTATTCTTCTCCTTCTTTCTCTCTTATAGTTCTGAAACGTGTGCAGCCCCAAAACACGTTCAACAAACCGACAAAATTGCCTTTTGATCATTCTACAGCTTTTATAAGGCATTAGGAGTCTCTAAGCTATGGCCTTTCACAGCACCAGCTGCTAATAAGGAAGGGTTGCTATTGCAGTGTCATTTCTTTGTATGCTGTTTCTCACTTTATTGCACACCGCCATCGCTAGAATAAGTCCATCTGACATTTTACAATGGTATAATAGCTCTTCACACAATGAGGCGATTTTTCTTTCCGATAAACTGAATGAAAATGAAAGCTCCTTCACTTTCTTAGCTCCCCATGCAGCCGGAGAGGTAGGAGGCACAGAGAAAAGCATTAGTCTGCGACATTCATCTCCTTTGATAAGCATCCTCTCCTGTTTTTTTTTAAGAAGCAACAAAATCTAGGCCGAGGGGGGATAATGAAGAGAACAGTGCCAGAAGAATTCTCCGAGGTTCACTTGATTTCAGCTTGTTATCGACCGGGCTGCAGGGCAGCAAGGCTGTGTCGATCACACAGAATAACTTCCAATAAAGTGACAGGATTTACAGTAACCCACTTCAACCTTCTGGGGACTCCTGGTGGGCTGAGGGAAGGAGCGGAAAAAAGGGAAATATCTGCAAAATCACTTTTTATTGCTAATATCTGGGAGGGTAGAGCAACTGGAGGTGAGCATGTGTGATGGAAGTGATACACAGGCCTTGTTTTTCTGTAGTGAAACTCTGGCTCAATTCTGGAGACCTCATACTCGGCACATTCACAAAAAAAATAATAAATCTGTAACCTAATTCACGTGAAGGAACGTATCAGCTAATTAGCAATTCCTTCATGATCCCAGACAGGTGTGTTAGATTAGTGTAAAGACAACAACGTGCAGAGCAACGATCTGTGAGGGTGGGATTGTGTTTCAGTGCTGATTTTAACATGCCCTTGAAACCCCGCTGCCAAGTGCAGTGCAGCCAAAAGTGGAATTTACACCATTACCCTCCTAACCCACATGCAGTCGATTAAATAGATTTACACCACGGCGCTGTTAAATTCTGGATTCCGACTGGTCAGAATGAGTTGATTAATTTTCTATAATAGCAGCAGTGACAGTAGTTCAGCTGCGAGTTACAGGCTTATATTAATGCGCTTGTTCTCATGCTAGCGTTTCTATAGGAACAGCTCATTCACAGGGACTCATAACACCAGGGACTCATAACACCAGACACTTCTGCGGCATTTGATGTGGGGAAGTTTTCTGTAAGGAGATATTTATTTAACTTTTATGGAAGGAGTCTCCAGGGTAACAGTCGGAGGTAAAGATGTAACGGAGGAATAATTTTGTTTTTTTCAATAATATAATTGTATTATCTTGTTTGACTACATCAGCGTCACAGCTCCATTATAAAATTAAAGAAGCAAACTTCAGACGCCAAAACATGCCTTGGATGATCTACTATTTTAAGTGTATTTCATTTTCAGCCTAATTTTTACTCCAAGGAACTTTAACAGCTCGAGTAAAGTGTCTTAGATGAAAGATCAAAATGTTAGGACACCCTATGCCCTAATAGCTAGTGTTTCAATAGCTTTGGCTGAAATAACCCCAATGAGATGTTTCGTGGCCATCGACCAGTTTCTGACATCTACTGGAAGAAAGTTCCAGCTGTGTGATGTTTGAGGGGTTTCTTGCACGCACAGTCCATTTCAAATCACCTCACGGGACCTCAATAGGATTCAGATCTGGGCTTTGACTTCCACAACTCTCCATTTTTTACTTTTCAGCCAGTCCTTGGTGGATTTACTGGTATGTTTTGGGTCATTGTCGTGTTGCAAGATCCAGTTCCACTACAGCTTCAACTGTAATAAATATACCTGCCATACAGGCCAGCTTTGTGTAAAGCTTGGGAGATAGTTGTCACATGCACAGACTGACCAGACCCAGCCATAAAGCCTTGTAAGTCCTTCAAAGTTGCCTTTGGCCACCTGGTAGCTTCTCTTATCCATGTCCTCCTGGCTCTGTCAAGCACATTGGATGGACGGCCTGATCTAGGCATCTAGGATGTGCTGGTGGTGCCATACGCTTTCCACCTCTTAATGATGCTCTGAACTGTACTCCGAGATATAGCTAAAGCCTTTGAAATGTTCTTGTGGCCTTCTCCTAACTTGTGCCTTTCTACAACTTTATCCCGGAGGTCTCTTGAAAGCACTTTCACAACCATGGGGAATTCTTCGCCGTACCATGCAGTACTAACGATGGACTCTTCAAGAAACAGCTCGTTTTATTCTGAAGTAATCAACACCACTACTATTGATGTCAGGTGGGGCAATTAGCCTGGTGTTTAATCTGGAAGTTGATTGCTTGCACCTGAGCAAGTTTATAATCGTATACTCTAAGGGGCTGATCACTTTATCAAATCAGGAATTTCACCGATTAATTTTTAATAATCCTCCAGAATTTTTTGTAATTACATTTTTACTTTAATGATGAGGGTTATAATGTGTACATGCAGCTCAAAAAAGTAAATTTATTTTATTTTCCAGGGTGTGATGTGACAAAAGGTAAAGGTTTTCACAGGGTATGATGATTTTGTATAGGCACTGTATAGATATATATAAAACTTTCTATAATCAACTTGAATTTTATTACTCATCTCCTCTGCGTGTGATGAAATCTTGTTATATTATTGTGTAGAGAATTAGAAAGCTGATATTAAGTTGTCAGCGCAAATCACTGTGGAAATCCCTCGCTAGCTGTGAGGTCGAGTGTGAAAACTCAGCTCTCTGACGCTGCGCTCGTACGACAGAACACACGTTTGTTGGGGGAGTCGGTGGAAAAGGGCTTGTTTTTATTGTTTTATAAAAATGTTATTGGAATACAGGGTGAATAGTTCATTAGATGAGAATGTTGATGCGGTCGCTGTGGCATTTCTAATAAAGGGTTAGGGAAGGTTCTGCATGCTTCTTCTCTCAGCCAGAACATGGATAAGTTCGACCTCACTGACCTGCTGGGATACGCAGCCTACGTTTGGGCCCAGAGTTCATTCGGAACACCCTCAGGGGGAAACTGTGTGTCTTGAAGGTGGTGCAATCCAAAAACCATAATCTTACCAGTCATGGTTTGATGAATCACCATGGAAACAGAAAGCCTGTGATTTATGAGCAACCCGTGCAACATAAAAAAAAAACAAACAAAGAAAAAAAAACTTTCGATATTAGGTTGCTTTGAACTGGGCGAGATGATGACATTAAATGGTCATTTGCCGTTTGTGTGGAGGATCGCCAGTGTGTGTGTGTGTGTGTGTGTGTGTGTGTGTGTGTGTGTGTGTGTGTTCAGCCATTGTTTTGCTGTCTGACCATGCCTGTTCCAGTGGTGTATCGGTCTGACAGGCATGCTTAAGGCCTTTAGCTATGTCTAAGCACTGCGTTCACTCACAGCGCTACAATGCAACACAGTGCTTTTGTCTGCCTCACATTAACTGCACCACATAGAGGACAGGGTGGGGTGTGTGTGTGTGTGTGTGTGTGTGTGTGTGTGTGTGGGGGGGGGGGGGGGGGGGTGTTAGCAAGTGGGGCATATGGAGAAGGAGTTTACGTTGAGTTTTTTTAATCANCCGTCTCCTCCCCTCTTCCCGTCGGTGGGGGGTGTGGGGGGGGGGGGGGGGGGGGGGTGCGGGCCCCCCCCCCCCCCCCATGCAAGAGGGGCATCTAGAGAAGGAGATTACGAGGAATTGATTTCTTTAGCAGAACAGGTGAGATAAAAATCTACAGGGAAATGGGAGTGGCGGTGCTTGAGAGAGGTCAGAGGGCAGCAGATGAAGAGGAGATACAGTGGCGCTCCGGGCCGGGGTTTACTGCATCCACTTCACACACACTTCAGAGAAAAGAGGGGGAAATGGAAGGAATGCTGATTCACAACCCTGTTCTCACTTCTCATCGCTGTACTCTTTAAGTGCGTCATCAAAGTGGCAGGGGCTAAATCTGCCGAGACTCTCACAACACGGCAGCCAGACGGCTTCTGAACTAACGATAAGTGCTGAAAACAATAAGATGGTGTGTGGGGGAAAAAAGAAAGAAAGAAAGAAGTAAATATGTAAATAAATAAATATTTAAAGAAAGCAATTCAGACAGAGTGACAAAAAGGAGAAGAAGAATCATGGAAAAAAAGAAAAACAAACAAGCAGTGTGTACCTGTGTGTGTGTGTGTGTGTGTGTGTGTGTGTGTGTGTGTGTGTGTGTGTGTGTGTGTGACAAACAGAAAGCACCGGCTCCACCTGATACTCCCGTAATCACACATGATGTCAGTGAAGTGTGTTTTCACTCAACACTCAGAGCCATGCACATCCTACATCACCTTCCTCTTCTTGCTCCTCCTCCTTCTCTTCAGCACCACCTCAACCACACACACACACACACACACACACACACCCACACACACACCTCCAACGCAAACACACCTCCAACGCAAACACACAGCTAATGATGAGAGATGGTGGAAAAAAAACCCTGATGAAGTGCTGAATGATTAATTAGACAGAAAGCTTTGAAGTCAGTAGCCGGCGTTCATTGTTCGCCATTTGTCATGTATGACTCTCTCTCTCTCTCTCTCTCTCTCTCTCTCTCTCTCTTTTTTACATGATGTGAACTTAAATTACGAGTCCAAGGACATGCACAGAATGAGACGACATTGTCATGATCTTCTGGAGGAAGTGGCTCGAGTAATTTGGTAAATTACCTTAGAGATGGAGGAAGCCTCACCCCGATTGCTCCTCAGCACTCATTCAATTTACGGAGGTATGGAGGAGTTCACATTTTTCTCCCTCCTTTTGGAAAATGAAAGCAATTACAAAGTCTCGACCGTGTTTCCTAGGAGATGGAGCGGGAGATAGCACGCTCCCTTTTTGTGGGGGCTCCCAGACTGTCTTCCCAATTCATTTATCAGACAATGAAAGAAAAAAAAGAAAAAAAAAAAGAAAAAGGGATAATGTGGTTTTCTGCACATTAGCTATGTTTGACATCTCACACTGCAGCATCTAGTTAGGAAATCTATACGCTAACTGTTATATGCGTAACATATGCTAATTTCCTTTACGTTACTTTCATGAACTGTCTGTTCACTGCAGTCAGAACGGCCGAGGAAGAAGAACACATCTACATGGCAACTGAATTAAATGAATAGTAATAATAATAATAATAATAATAATAATAATTTATTTTATACATCACTATTATACTACCTTAAAAAATAGGTATTTTTTGTTTTATATAATTCTCTAAAAAATTTACGTATTGATATATAATACCCACTTGTTATGTATTATTATTATTATTATTATTATTATTATTATTATTATTATATCAGGGTTTTTTCTGCATACACCACCACGTATGGATTTGTTTTTCATCCATAAATCACTACACATTATGAGATTGATTGATTGATTTTATTTGCTTGTTTAATTTATATAATTACATGCTAAGGGATATTTTTTAATCTACACATCACTACATTCTATTTATTTATTTATTCATTCATTCATTTTCTTCCTTCATGTCTGGGAACCTTCTAAATCTTGAAAAAAGCACGTTTTCTATATCACGGAAAATTGTGTCTGAAAATTTGTCGACCAGTACCGTGATGATGGGAACCATGCCAAAGTACTGTCATCATCACTAACCTCACACACACACACACACACACACACACACACACACACACACACACACAGTGCGGATATGTCTCAGGTAGTCAATTACACCGTTTGATTACTTCACGTGACTAACTGTAAAGACCCGCTTGCTACGTCCACTCATCACCCAGGACACACACTCGCTTATCTGACCTGCCATAAGAGAAAAACGAATAGTTACCCGGCACGCTAATGGCTCCTGTTATGCCAACCATTCAGTCATCAAGCCTCAAACTAATCTTTATAGCGCTCGCATCGATCAGCACGGCCTCGCTGAATAATTTCCCATCACAAGCACGCAAATGTTGCTCTGGGACAGAAGTACAAGATTGACTTTGCGAAGAAAAATGACTAAACGTTGTGTTCGTTTGCTGTCATGCGCTCGTATATTCTGTCGTGAAAATAAAATTGTGGCATGGGAGTGAATTTTAGTGCTGGCTGGGGAATCTGTTTCTCTACCCTAAGTGATATATGAACTACTGTTGGCGCCAGCTAACGTGAAAGTAATTATAAATGTTTGAAAAGGGTTATTTCTTTAAAGAAAAAAAGTTTTAAATAAATAAATAAATCTATCTGGCGAAAACTGAAAGAAACATAACACCCTACAAACAAGTCTGGACATAATCTTTCGTACTCATCCATACAAGTGTGGAGATCAATAGCAACACCAGGCTGCAAAGATCTTAGGTGTTGGATTTAGCCGAGACGTTTTTGATTTGGACTTGCTGGGTGCTGCTTGGTCCTCTGCGTCGTCTCTAAACCCTGGAGGAGTGGACTGTGTGAACTCTCTGAAATGGCCAGGTACAGAGAGAGAGGAGAAGTGTGACATCAGCAGGAACCTGGGGACTGGATGGAGAATGGATGTTTGTTTTTGTGGGTGGATGTGTGAAGACAAGGCGGTGAGAAAAGAATGCGAGGAAGCACCTGTGTCCAACGTGTAGAACTTTCCAATTACTGTGAGACGTTGTCATCTTAATGGTATGTCTGGCATCTGAACGGACAAGCCACATAGCTCGGAGAGTATTTCAGACCTTTCCGAGTGCCGGGACTTGTGTAAAGTCCTGCACCTTTGATCTGTGTTGTGTTTTTACCGTTACACAATAGCCAAACTGTTCTCCCTCACCTGCCATAACAAGCACCTAGATCAACTTTATAGTTGCTGTAGACTATTATGACTCCTGGTGGACCTTGAGGTCCTAAATCACACGTGGGGAATTAGTCATAAATCCAGACAGATTAATTGCCTCTCTGTTTTCTTTTCATTGAGAACGATTTTAAATGTTATTTCAAGTCAAACCTGGGACTTGCGTGGCACTTGTGGCACTAATGGGACATATCCGATTCTCCACGTTTGGCGTGGGCCAGTGTGGAGCCTGTGCTTTTCATTAAGGGCAGCTCTCAATATCGAAGGACTGCCTGGTGTTCTTTTTTTTTTTTTCTAGTCCAAGCAGTTGCAGCACTGTGGGAGTGGAAATGTAAAAGTACATTTCATAGAGTCTTTATGAGCTCCTCGAGGCAGAGTTTAGCTCTTGAGAGATTTCTGAGAGAGAGTTTAGCCGGGGCTGAAAGAAGCCACTTGGTAGGAGGTTCGGTTCTGAGCGGAAGGACGGGCTTCCTGCCTCTCCAGCAGCAGCTGACCACTCCAACACACACTTGGTGCTCATTCTTAAGTGAGGAAAAGTCTCAAAAATCACTCCTGGACAATCTTTCCAGACACAGAGGGTTTTGAGAGATGTGTGTGTGTGTGTGTGTGAGGGAGTGAGAAAGAAAAAGAGAGAGAAATGACCCTGCCAATGGTTTGCCATAACCCGACCTCATCAGGCAGATAGACAGACAGAGGTCTCTCCTGCTGCTGAGATGAGGCTGATGGGTATCAGGTCTGTGACCAGAGGTCATATAAAGATGTGGGTTACATACTGACCAATCTGCTCTCAACGTCCTGCTGAGAGCGAGAGAGAGCGAGAGAGAGAGAGCAAGAGAGAGAGAGAGAAAGAGACCATTTGAAGATAATACAGTACCATCCAAAGGCCATTTTGATAGACAGTTGGCAGGCGGATGGACAGACAGAATGGAAGGAAGGAAAATGGCAAAACTTAGCAGAAAGCAGAACAAACACATTACAGCGAGCTCAGGCTGAGATTATGGGATAAGGGCAGCAATTTGCTTCTGATCTCACATCTGCACAAAAGCCTCAGTGTAAATCTACAGTATCGCTCGGCGCATATCATCATGCAAATTGCAGTGTTACAGGACTGGTGGAGTCGGGTTTTTCTGTAACAAACAGCCTTTAAAAAAAAAGGAAAAATGACAAAGAGAGACAGACAACAGAGCACAGACACTTAACTATGAAAGCGTGATGTTTGCGACACTGACGAATTTGATGCAATGCAGATGAAGGTGTTTAAGACGCCTTCACAGTTTGACTCTCTTCACTAATCCAAAGTTCATCAATTCAGCATGTGATACCAAACATCAACAAAATGGTGGATTTCTACAATGTTCGAATTAAATGACACCTTTAGCATGCTGGTATTCGATGAAGAAATATGCTGGTGGTTGATCGTGAATAATGGCAATACTGCAGTTTAAACAGTTTGGTGTTTTAACTGATGTTCAGTGTTGGTGATTGCTTGTGTCTGTTAGTAATTGAGAGGCGGTATTAGTAAATGTTGGTGTTTTCTGGAGAATAATTGTGTGGGTGTTTGATGGAGAATGCTATATGATGGGCAGTGTTGTGTTTTGGTAAAAGTTCTTGCATATAGTTCTTGTATATGTTGATGAAAGTTGCTGCTTATGGTGTCTCATGGGAGCACAGAGCTCATATTTTTGCTGTTTGATATTCGGTGTTGGTGGTTGATGGAGAATTTTGGTGTTTGAGAATGGTGGTATGATCTAGTGTTTGATTGGCATACTGGTGTTTGATGGAGAATGATGGGGTTTGGCAGGGAATGTTGGGGTTTGAAGGAGAATGACGGTGTTTGGCAGGGAATGTTGGTGTTTGAAAGAGAATGGTGGTGTTTGNTTTGAGAATGGTGGTATGATCTAGTGTTTGATGGACATACTGGTGTTTGATGGAGAATGATGGGGTTTGGCAGGAAATGTTGGGAAGGAGAATGTTGGTGTTTGAAAGAGAATGGTGGTGTTTGGGGGAAAATGGTAGTGTTCGAGAATGGTGGTATGATCTGGTGTTTGATGGACATACTGGTGCTTTATGGAGAATGGTTTGTCATTGAATGTTGATGTTTGTAGGAGAATATCAGTGTTTGGCAGGTAATGTTGTTGTTTGAAGGAGAATGGTGGTGTTTGGTGGAAAATTTTGGCATTTGAGAATGTTGGTATGGTTTAGTGTTTGAAGGACATACTGGTGTTTAATGGAGAATGATAGTATCTGACAGGGAATGTTGGTGTTTGAAAGAGAATGTCGGTGTTTGGCAGGGGATTTTGGTGTTTGGCAGTTAATGTCGGTGTTTGATGGAAAATGGCTTGAAACATTGACAATCCGGTTTATGTCAAGTTAGTTAGTCTTTGATGGAACATGTTGGTGCATGAAGGAAAATGTTGTTTAATGGGGAATGTTGGTATTATTTGGTGTTTGATAGAAGATACTGGTGTGCGATGGAGATGTTTTGCATGTTAAGGAATGATAGAGTTTGATGAATGTTTGCAGCATTTGACTATGTTGTGAGGTGGACAATGGCTGTGTTAATCAGAGTTCATGTTTGTGCAGTTTAGCATTAGCAAATGCTGGCGTTGTAATGGTGAAGGCTTGCGGTGTTTGGAGGACAACATTGGTATTAATTGCTGTTTATGTTTGTGTGTTTGTGAAAGTTGGTGTTTGATGAATGTGAACGATGAATGATATTTGTGGCGTTAATAGTGATGTGTGCTACTCAATGTTTATGTTCATGTATTTATGGTTGGTGAATGTGGAGATTGACTGAGCCTGATGTTTGGTCTACAATGGGAGTGTGTATTAATTGGTCTTTAGTCAGTGTGTTAGTGGGGTCATGGTGACAGAGTTGGGGGTTCAGTTCTCGCCTCAGCCCTGTGTGTGCGGAGTCTGCATGTTCACCCCATGCTTCAGGGGTTTCCTCTGGGTACTGTGTATAGTATCGTGTGTTAGGCAATGTTTGTGGTGTTTGGTGGACAGCGGGGGTGTGTGTTAATTGGTCTTTGTGTTGGTGAATGTTTGTGTTGTCTGGGGACAATGGTGCCGTGTGTTATTTGGTGTTTATGTTATTGTGTTAATGAATATTTGTGGTGTTTCATCATGGTGTTTGGTGGACAATGATGGTGCCTGTTAGTTATGTTGTATTTCTTATTGCGTATATCGTGTTGGTGAGTGCTGGAGTTTGATGGTGCATGTTTCACACTTGTGCTGTGCTGATGGTCATGAGGTTCTTGGGGAAACAAACACATGACAGGCTTTAGGAATTGCTAACCAAAGTGTAGAGCTGTACAGGAAAATAAAACTGTAGATATCTCTTTATATAAAAATCTCAACACTGTAGAAGTTTCTTCGGGTCACCCTGTGACGTGAAGTTCTGTAATCAGATACGGGGAAGGTGGTGGTTTTTGAAAAGTCTCACTGTGGATTGACTCAGCAAGCCACTGAACTGTGTTTGACGGACGTGATGCATGTGGGCAGGCGCTACAATTCGTTTTACGACATGAAAACTGTCCATCATCGACCCAGTGTACATACAAGCTGAGAGACGTGTGTGTGTGTGTGTGTGTGTGTGTGTGTGTGTGTGTGTGTGGACTGCTTGCTGCAGATGAATGGCTCTGCCTGCTCTTACTTCACACACTCATCATGTACTTGTGTGTTTATTTATTCACGTGAGGTCTCTCAAGGCAGACCTGTGATGAACAACATGGCTGACAGTGAACAGGTACTTAGGTTCTTCTTACTCTTATTATGAGTACGCTGCACGCGGAGGACTGTGATAAAGGCACGGCCGTGTGAATAAAGAGAGGTGTGGGAAGAAAGAAAGGAAAAGACAAAGCGAACGCATGGGGTGTTTGCCATTGATGGCTTGCCTTTCGGGCAGAAGCGGGACTCCAAATCGAAACGCCCATGCAGAGAGATGAACTTGTTAAATGCCACCGTGATTAGCAGAGGGAGAGCCAAGGCACTTTTGTTTGAGAGCCATCACTGCCTCCTATCTGATAAAATAAAAAAAAAAAATGACTGTGATGTTCACCGCTCCAGGGCAAGAAAGAGAAAAAGAAAAGGAAGAAAAAGGTAAAAACACTGCAGGTGCTTCATGCCAACTGGAGAGCATGAGTAGTGAAATAGTAATGGCTTTTTAATGTTTATGAGTTTGGAAAGAACTTTGTGATGAGAGGTTGATAGAATTTGGAAAGCGAAGCCTCACAATTACATCTGCTGATATTACGTCCCCGGTGGTTTAAGACTAATAAGAGCTTCTGAAGAGGAGGAGGGAAAACACACACCGAGCATGTTTGATGTGGACGCACTACGCCGCACTAATCCATAGACTTAATCATTTATGAGATTTATGGCTTCGGCTCTGCCTTAATACAATCTTGCATTAACCACTGCTACTGCGCCGCCGTTCCCTCTCAATATGAGCGTAATCTTCCTCCTCGAGCTGTGACTTATATGTAACATCAGCAGAATTATTACAGGAGCCTGGCAACGCGTGACACGCTGGAGAAATCCGAGGTGCTCACGTGACGTAAGGATAACGCTCCACTCCGTTCTCTGCACTACGCAGTCATCTATTCGCCGATAAACGCGACTGTATGAACATAAACGGGTCTGTAAGAGTGGTCCTTCCTATAATTTACATGTATACTGACACGGCTAACTCCTACTCCTAACAGGAAAAAAACAGCATGAACACAAGCAACTTCCTGAGTGACAGGAGGCACAAAAACATATTTTTAGAAAGAATAGATAGTCAATAATCACACATTTATATAGCAAACGTGGGGCAGAAGGAAAAATGGTAGAAGGGTCAATATTCTCTGTCTAGAGACAAGAGATGATCCATAACTGTGAAGATTCACCATCAGGTTACACCACACACACACACACACACACACACACACACACACACACATTTTAAAATTGATGTATTTAATTAAAAAAAAAATGGTGTAATTTCTTAAATGATGCTGATTGGATAAATGTCACTCTATTACAGCATGCGAGAATGAACAGGAATTAACACGACACCAGCAAAGCACGACTGGTTCGGAGGGAGGTAAAAGAGGAAGAAAATTTCTTTGCTAGTACTACATAAGACTATATTCGTACTACTTATTTATTAATAGGGGTTGACGATTTTTTTTTCCCTCCCTTTTCACCAGCAACCTTTACCTCGAAGGGAATATCATCCTTGGCTTTTTATCGGAGCGCTAGAGAGGGGAGAGATTTTCAAAGCGTGCCGAGCTGGGGAACACGACCCGAGCTCTCAAAGACCCCCCGCTGTGCGTGCCAAACTAAAGAATCTCTCTGAACTTGCAGAATTAAATTCATCACCCAATCTCCTCCGTTTCTCCCTGTGCTGGGAAGCCTTGTCCTTGCTGTCGCCTCTCATCCTCCTCCTTCTTCTTTTACTCTTTCTCTCTCTCTTCCTAAAAGAATATCTATGCTGAAAATACAAAAAAAAAAAGACATGATGGGGAGAGAGAGAGAGAGAGAGAGAGACAGAGAGAGGGAGGGAGAGAGAGACTACAGGGTGTTTATTATCTAATGCATTTATTTGGAGACTGGATTTCGGGGAGAGAGAGAGATAGGGAGAGAGAGAGAGAGAGAGAGAGAGAGAGAGAGAGAGAGAGAGAAAGCATGTGCATGACAGGATGAGACCAAAAAAAAGGATTGAGGCAGAGAGACAGAAAGTAAGACCGCCAGTCAAACAGACAGACAGAGAGAGAGAGAGAGAGAGAGAGAGAGAGAGAGAGAGAGAGAGAGGGGAGTGGAATGGGAACGAAAGGAAAATCAAAGAAAAATGAACTAAATATTGTGACAAACAGGAAGCAGTGCAGCGTGGGCAAACACTAAATAAATCTCTCCCTGTTTTTCTAGTACAGCAGTTTTCAGTCTCTCTCCCCATCTCTCTCTCTCTCTCTCTCCTTTTTTTTTTCTTAAAAATAAAAACAAAAAACCTCTGATTGTCATGTTTTGACTGGACTAATTCACCCGTTGTGCTGCTTGTGCCTTGCCGCATGTTATTGCTCTGTATGGTTCGGACCCTTTCCCCTTCCCCTGACCGTATTTTGTAAACTCGGAGTGAAGCGATGTTAAAAACACCCTCATGCCCACTCGGACTTGTGTGTCTTTGTTATGTAAATGGGAGCCGCTGTGCCCGGTGCACGTTCGCCGGTGATGCTCTGCGGCCTGGCTAACTAGCGGACTATGGAGCACGGATATATCCTCCTATCGCTTCCTGCTGTGACACATTAGCATATGAAAGTCTCCGTTATCGATCGAGCACTCACTCTGGATATGGTGGATCTCATCCGATTGTCCACTCGTACTTTTCTTTTTCCTTTTTATTCTCTGTGTATAATAATAAAGCTTTTAAGAAAGGATCAATGTGCACACACTGAAATCGGCCGAAGTATTATTTTTTATGACGTTTCTGAGCTCCTTATGAGTCTCTGGTTTTGGTGTTTATATTTACATGCATTAACATATCAGAGTTCCTGCTGCAGTAGACATTCGTAATTTTCCTTCTATGATTCAGCTGCAGTGTGAGAGAAGCTGTTCGGTGCTGTCCAAAGCTCAAGCCCAATCCAGCTTTGGCACAAAAGGCCTGTGTTTGACATTTGTGGAGCGCGTTTTTTTTTTCTCTCTTTCCCAGGCTGTAAGCAGGGTTTATTTTTCGAGGGGTGGATTTACACTGATCACAACACAACCTCAGAGCAATTCAGGGAGCGAAAGGAAGCATCGGTACAGCACGAGTGCTTTTTATACCAAAAAGACAGGGTGAGAAACTCGACATGTTTGTTTTTATATATACATTTATACACACACACACACACACACGGCCCAGCCAAAAAAAGTCGCTGTTCAGATTTTAACAGGCAAATCCATAAGAGTGTATGAACAGATCATTATTAGAGCGATTATAATGTTTCTAGCATGTTATACATTTGGCATATTATATCTTTTAATCTTAAACGATGACGTGTGGAGCTTTATAGTTCTTTAATAACCGTGTAGAAAGACGTATCATGGCCGTGCTCCAGGACGACACTGCCGAGCTTCATCAGGGTTAAAACTGTGAAAGAACGGCTCAGAGAGCATGAAGAATCACTCTCACACATGAATCGGCTCCTCTGAGTCCTGACCTTAACCTCAGTGAGCGAGACTTTACACAGCGCTCACCTCTTTCACTGTCAGTACAAGATCTCGACCAAAAGCTGATGCACCTCTTGTTGGAAATAACATCACGACATTTATTTATTATTCATGGCCAGGATACGTCTTTCTACCTGGTTATTACAGAACTATAAAGCTACACACTTCACCTTTTAGGATTAAAAAAAAACTGTTGCCAAACACATAACACGCTAGAAACATTATAATCGCTCTACTAATGATCCGCTCCTAGCTAGCCAAATGTTGTGTAGCCAAATATCTGAAAACATGTGGTAAAGATTTCCTAAGCTGTTTTATGTTTTAACAGGACATGATCTGCGATCATTTCTGCACGTATGATCTTTACGTCTACACGACGTCTCACCAGAGCGCACGCTACTGAAGCGATATACACAGGTCTCTATAAAGATCGTGCTTAAAACAACACCGATGCCGCGTTCGCGTACACAATTCTAGCAAAAGGGTAAAACTGCGGATTTTTTTTTTTGGTCATTACGAGCGTTTAAGCGAGCTGATGAGGCATCGGCAAAATAATGCAGTCTGGTTGTGATAATGTCAGAGCACGCAGGGATTAAATAAGGGCAGTAAAAGCCCAGTCGGTGGGGCGCTGTACGATTCACATGAGCAATTACCATGTTAGGGAAAGCTGTGTGCTGGTGTACGCTATTTTGTTTTATAGTTCTTCTTTTTTTAAAGGCTGTAGATAAAATGATCGTTTTTTTTACTTAACACATCTCTCAATGTTCGTTCTGATACTCATTAGAAATGAAGAAGACTTAACTTCAGTTATTAACTATTAAACGCTGGCTAGTTTGAGGTAGGATGATGATTTCTGCAAAACGCTTACGAGATGCGTGTTAGCTTTAGCTTGGAAAAGATTAGTATTATTATTATTATCAGAAGTTAATTAACGAACCACAGACTTCAATATCAATACGCTGTAAGTAGCAAGTGTTAGTTAGCACATATTTCCTGTTTTCTGTTCTCATACAGTGTGCCGTGAGCATTACTTTGAAACCTCTGAATTATATTACGGTTCAATTCTCATCTCAAGCCGGAGATGTACTATATGTGCGTGAAATTTAGACGTAGCCGTTTCCCATATCGTGTATTTAACTTGAGCCTGTTAGTGTTAATAAACGGTTAACGCGCTAATAAAGCATGAAAACACAGGTACTAATTAATATTAATAAAGTGCTGAGTGTTTATTCAATCCGCGACTGCAAAACTTCACATGAATTAATAGAAGAATTATGGGTGTGATTATGAAAACTTAAAACTAAACAAACACAAGCGTGTTTATTAAGGTGCTGTTCATGTCGGCCATTTTATTAAATGAGATGAACACTGGTTAGTTCAGGTGTTGATTATTTGAAATTGTATTAACAAGACACAAATAAACAAAAACACCCTATCAATTAATACAAGGGTCACTTTGTGAATGTTCCTGATTGTTTTATGTTAACTACTGCGGTAATTAAAGGAGCCTTGATGCAAAGTGTTACTAATTTATTCACTGATCTATAAGCGTTAATGTCTAATTACAGTTAATTAACTAATTGCAGTATTCAGCAACAGTTATTTTTAAGTAATATCTTAAAGTGTAATAAGAAGGACTTTGTTTGAATGGTCTCCATGTTTGTCTAAACGTAATGTCCGTTCACTGGTGCTGATTCTGGAGGAAAATGGGACGTACGTGAGGAAAATACTGTATCCGTTCAACAGTGATAGTAATTTCTACTTTGAACCCTCTTCTGAATAATAAGAACTATAAAAATAACATTTCTATGCACTTGACTTCCTTTCAGGGTTAAAATAATATCAAGTGTCACATCATTATCTCTGACAGCACTACATACTTCTCCTGTATAAAAAAAAAAAAAAAAAAAAAAAGAGGTAGATCAGAGCTGACATGGCGCGTCCCTGGAAAATTCACAAATGACGCTAAAGCGGTGAATGGAGCGCGAGATGAACGTGTGTGGTATTTAAACTCCTTCACCTTCTGACTTCCTGACTGACTTTAATAGCATTCCACCTGCTTCGTACAGGCTAATTAAATAAGCGGCACGTATGGCGGCCATCTCGCTTGGGCAAAGGCCGCGCAGGGACGATGGAGTCAAATAAACTTAATCAGGTCTTCATTACATTCGGCTTCTCTCAGAGGAGAAATAAAGTTGGCGTGTGTGTGTGTGTGTGTGTGTGATGTGATGTGACTAGTGGGTGGGAAAGCACCTTCGGCGGAGACTCATTATGTATGCGCAGCTAAAGACGAATACTGCGGCCCATTAGACTTATTAAGGCACCTGCGTTCGGAGAGATGCAGCGACGTCTCACTCTGCTGGCGTGGATTACCTGCTGCTCAAATTAAGCCGATACCTCGACGGCCTCGTCTAATTAAGTGGGTTCTGCCGCTGATCGATTGTAATAATGGCAACAAGGGCGCCTGAGGAGAACCGCGCGAGAAGTCCATACGCTCTGCTCTCTGACGTGTGCGTCTGCCAAGGCCAGGGGTAATTACAATCCACCGGACGTGGCCGAGGAAGAGATTGCAACGGTTTTGGAAATTGAATCGAGGGCTTCGTTCGTCTCCAGCGACTGCAATAACAGAGAACAATGAGATTTAACAAGATGTCCATTACGTTGTTCATTACCAAGCTTAATCTAATAGCAAACCATATTATTTCCTCTCTTCTCTTTCTTCCAGACCAATTTCTTGACGGCCTTCAGAAAAAAAAAAAAAGAGAGAGAAAAGAAAAGAAAAAAAAGAGTGTGTTTGTGTGTGTGTGTGTGTGTGTGTATGGGGGAGGGGGGGGGACTTTTCATTTAGATCGAAAGTCAATAATACTTGTTTTCAGCTCTTAAGACAATAAAAAAGAAAAACAACTGTTCAGAAAGCCCATTTAAAGCCCCTCGTGGCTTCGCTTTTGCCTTGTCTTCATTACAATGAGGTAGGGAGGTGGGTGGCTAGGTGAGGGGCTGGAATTGTCTGAAGACTTTTAATTGGATTCCACAAGCAGTTTCTTAATTGACTTCTCTATCGTGCTAATATATGTGTACATCTTTATGTGTGTTCACCACATCCTAAATTGAACCCAGGAGGTCATGGTTGGATCTCCAGATGAGACTCAATGGGAACTATTGCCAGCTAAAAAATTCAATTTAGATGTGGAGATTGACTGGCTAATTCCAGTGTACCTATAATGGCTTTCTACTGTTCTCTTAATTAAGTTTTCACATTAATGTACTGGATACACTCCTTAGAGCGGCACATTTCCCTTGTGGACAACATCTGAGGTGGGGGAGGCAAAATTAAAATAAATAAATAAATAAATAAATAAAAAAAAAATCACATCCTAATTGACAAAATGAAGCATTCCCTCAGAGATGTACCTGACATAAACAAAAAGCTCATCTGATGCCTGCCATGAAGCCCGCGAGTTCAGACAAGTGTTTATCCTCTTCTGCTCATATCCAAACTCCCAATCGGTCCTTCGCTGACATCCTTCCATCCATCTACCCATCTATCCTGTCTTTTTTTTTTTCTCCTTCCTGCCTAAAGTGCACATTGTTCATCATCTTTAATATTACAGTGGATAAAAATATGACGTGCTCCATGTAACAAATGGGAAAGTCTGAGACGGGAGACTCCATCCATCTAACTAATACTCTTCCATATATAAAACTCGCCCGACTCTACTCGTTCCTTTATTGATCGCTCTTGCCAAAAACTCTCTGTGACTGATCCACCTGCTCTCCGTCTTCTCTCCGTTTTCTCTTATAACTAAGAGGTTTGGGCGTCAGGCTTCAGGGAGAGGTCACTCCGACTTGTATCTCAGAACAAACTTCAAGTCATGCTCAGCTTTCTTTTGCTTTTAATTCGTCATGCATGATTACATCGCTGACTGCATTAGCTAACACGGGCAAACTGTGAGCTCTGCGTTTCATTTGTACCAACATAACACTTCTATTATTATTATTATTATTATTATTATTATTATTATTATATTTAATTATTTTTTAACAATGAACCAAACAAGCCAGACAATGAAGCTAAAGTACCAAAGTTAAATTAAACTCATAATGAATGACACAGAACAACCCTTTTTTTTTTAATGAACATGTTTGTGCTTATTAACTGGGAAAAAATTCAGATATTTCAGTCTCATATTCCAATATTTACGCCTGGAGAGCAAAGTTCAGGCATTTTACATTTTTGCTAATTTATATGGACTTATTTTTAGTTATGGATTGAATAAACAGTCAGTGCAGGTAGACTGACTTAATTAATACACGTGTTATCTGACTTTAACCTTACTCCTGGATTATTAATGGTAAGTTTAACCTCTGTTTAGATTAACCAATGTAATAATTAATGCTAGTTAAGAAGAAGCTTAACTAGTAAACGTATGTAGACATATAACTATAATAGACTGAAATGACACTCCATTTAGAAGAGCATACAGATATATCAGAATTACTTAATGAACGCAGTTCTATATTGCGTAAAGTCATACGATCATTATATACGTTATAGTTTGTAGACACAAGCGTGGAACTAAATGTTTGTGACGATATACTGTAATAAATATCACGATATATTAACACCACGACACTTGTGTGCACTATAACAATTAACAGTTCGAACATTAACATTTAGATATTAATTAGTGCAAGCTGTTTAATTTTATGTCCTTTGTTAAATATTTCGTTGTTAATAAATAAGAAATATTTCCTTGGCACTCTGTTAGCAAAACAAACTACCGTGATACATAGTGCGTACATCGAATGTCTGAAAACCTTAAGTATCGTAACGTGATATTTTTTGCATTGTAACTGTTGAATTCTGGACTGTGATTGGTCAGAAGGTGTTGATTAATTTTCTATAAGAGCAGCTCTGACAGTAGTGCAGTAGTGATATCGGTAATGATATCTGGCATCGTTTCTATAGTAACGGCTCATTTACAGGTAATGTGTGATGTGTGTACTCACTGATATGTTGAAGTTTAACATGTATGGAAGGAGTCTCCAGTGTCAGTCAGAGGTAAAGCTGTGACGAAGTTACGGACGAGTTTGTGCTTCTTTGTGGTTTCTCGGTAACATGAACTTTCACGGTTCTTTCTTATTAATTTCAACCGGGCGAGAAAAGAGAGAAGGACTGTTCACATCTATATGCTATAATGTAAGTGAAACCTGGAACTGAATTGTTTCTCCGAACATTAAATGTAGCTATAAACAGATAAAAATCATGATGCGTCGTTCTTTAGTAAATACAGTGTTGTGGTGTAAGGGGAATAAAGCGCTTTAGGACGTGCCGTTATAGGAAAATAATTAACTTACAATAATCGATGTCTCTATAACGTTACATACCGAAGTGTTTTATTTGTTGCATATCACTCACCGCTGTCTAGGCGTTAATGTGTGTGTGTGTGTGTGTGTAAGTGTAATATAAATAACTGACACGCACTGTCACAGCATTCCCACTGGAGGAAGCAGTAAAAACACGGAGCAATAAGCAGTGTGTGTAGAAAGGCGGCGTAGGCAGACAGAGCGACTGATCTTCCATTAATTCCAGCCCTTTTGTGTGTATAAGTAATGACATCACCCAGAGGTCACGATGGGGGAATTGGCTCCTCTGTAGTGCACTCCCATTTAACCTCTTTTTACCAGCTAAGCCAATGCTTTTGCTGCCGTATTGATTTCCAATTCCGGAGCTGCTCTGCGATCGGTGCCCTTTTACATGCCTATCGCACTGGCCTTGCTCGACAGCACTTTCTGCGCAGAGCCGGATTTTAGGCCCCGTTAACCCAAGACACTTTTTCATATTCTGCAGAGAGTGTTTCTCAGCGCACGGATTGTAAAAAGGGTGAAAAGACAGGGATGCAGAGAGAAAAATCAATATGTGGGCCTGTTGGGTTTTTAACTCCAGCCAGGAAAAATTAACATTTTAGTTTTTTTCTGTGTTGCTGAAAAGTGTACTGGGAGGGGAAAAAAATCTCTAAGCATGAAAGAATCCTAAAATACTAAAGGAAACCAGAAATGCCAGGTTCAATCTGCTTAAATGTCCAAATAAGAGAATCGCAAATACGCGACCTTATTTAAGCCTCACCACTGACGGTCGAATTGGATTTTCAAAATCATCTCGGTGTCGTACATTCCTTTTAACTAAAGTAAATTGAAGCCTAAAGCGTGACAGAGGGCCTGGTTAGTGTGTATTAGCAGAGATCTGGACCTCTGCTCACCCGTGAGTGATTTAAAATGAGGGTTAATACAAGACTGACTGAGCCTATGATTTAGCCTTTGAGAGGAAAAGACTCCAGCTTAGGGACGCAAATCTCATTAGCCAACTCTCTCTCTCTCTCTCTCTCTCACACACACACACACACTCATCCCATTTTGTTTTATAAGGCTTCTGTCATTTTGGAAAAGGTCAGATTAGCACTAGTGGACGGTTGCGGCTTGTTCATCTGTCGCTCTGTAGTGAGATGAGTTGCATAAGGAGGAATATCACAAAGAATCTGAGGAACCTTATGAGGAAAGGTTAGAGATGTGTCCACACTGTTTATTAGACCTTCATGCTCTTAAAACTGACTGTGTGTTTTGTTGAACGTAGCGTGAACTTGACATAAGTGACCAGCGCCGTCGCAAAAGATGATCACAACCCAAGGTAAAAATTCCTGTATAATATTTACACAGGTTCATGTATACAAAATACGCCGTGAAACGGAGTGGTTTAAGAGCCTTCCTGAGGTTCTAGCTATGGTCCTGATGGTTATTATAACGGCAATGGGGGACTAAATCTGGAATGAGATGTTCAACAAGCGCGTATGGGCGTGATGGTCAGGTGTCCACAGGATATGCAGCGTATGTACAGATGCTACAGATGAGTAGTGGGAGCGTGTGGTGTTTACTCTCGTGCAGAAAAGAGTGGGCAGGTAGATACAAAGCTTGTGGGAAAGCCTGAAAGCCCATGTCCATTAACACAGGAGTGTACTGGACACAGTGGATTTCTTGCACATGTGCTACTAATAGTGTTAGTCATTAATCTTTATTATACTGATCCGTATCTCTTAGTTTAAATTACTAATTTGTTTGAGAACCAACTAAGAAAATATCACGGGCGGGTGCATTCAAAAAATACACGTGGGAGTAGTCAAGAGTGTCTTCTGAAGTAAACAGGATTGGTCAAGAGTGTCCTCAGAAGTGGGTGGGTTGATCGAGTAGCATCGAGTAAGAGTGGGAGGGATTGGTAAAACATGTCCTCAGAAACAGTTGGGATTGCTCAAGAGTGTCCTGAGAAGTAGGCAGGATTGGTCAAAAGTGTCCTCAGATGTGGGCGAGATTGGACAAGTGTCCTCAGGAGTGGATGCGATTGGTCAAGCATGTCCTAAAAAGTAGGAGGAATTGCTGAAGAACGTCCTTGGAAGTTGGCGGAGTTGGTCGAGGGTGTCTTCAGAAGTTGGATGAAGTCAGAGATGAAATTTTTTTTGTTTGTTTTTCCCACCCGTATTCTCGAAAACCCCAGGACTAGCTAATAGCTCTTACACACAAGCAGTCCAGCAACTGAGAATATTAAGCAAAACAAGAATGTCAAGAAAAAAAAACAAAACAAAACACAAACTCATTTCTGATGTTTCCCAACTTCTGCGTCTTCATTTCTGTCGCTACTACGATGTGAAAGTGTCTTAACGTTTCCAGTTGATCAGGCAACTGTAGGTTTTAAAAAAATAAAACAAATCTGATAAAGTGAAGGCTAAAATCCCGTGTGCTCCGTTGCAGTGTAGTTCTAAGTGGACGTGCTGATAAAGCTCACTTCGCTTCATCTTTGTGCTGAGCGTGACGTACCTGGCACAGCCTGGACACAACCGACTCGCAGCGCTGATCGATGGGATCACTCTCAACATCTTCGCATTAAACTACTTTGCGTGTTATAAAGGAAATTTAACCCTTTCACCAACATCTTAAAATGAAAAATCATCAAAAAGGAACGATCAAAAAGAAAAGACAAGCTGCTGAAATCTCGTGACCTTTCTGAAAGGTCTCTGATGTAGTTTCCTGGCTAAGTGTAGAATCAGGATCTTTGGATGAATTTATATAATTTAACATTACGTGAGCAAGCAGGGCTGAAATGATGGGCTGTCATATTACACATCCACCGTTTAAAAAAAAAAAAAAAAAAATCTTAAAGCCTGTCACCACCAATGACAAATTGCAGCAGAGGGCAGGGGGGGGACACGCTAGCAGCTTCTCACGGGCCCCCCGAGAGAGCGCCGAAGAGTCCAGACCCTTTTACAGCAGGCTATGTCAGCATTCTCTTAAATCCATATCTTAGCATAGCTTGCTCTCGCCGGTCCCATCCATCAACGAGCTCGACAGTAACATTCACTCACATCCGACGTCCAACATCATGTAGAGTCGCTTACTTCGACTTGAAGCCCTAGGAGTGATATTTTAAAAAAAAATAAAAAAATTTCCAGTCCCCCATTTCTGGGCTAAGTGACAACTGAAAAACCTCGAAACTATTTCTATCCAGAAACGTTACAACCGAGGCTGCGTGTTCATGAATAATAAATAAAACGACGCAGTGATGAATCATTAAACTCGCATTAGCTAGCTCAAATGAAAGCTCTTATGTGCTCTGATGTTCTGGTTGTTCAGAAGTGGTCGCTAGTTAGCTAGTTAAGTCCATTAGCACAGACTAAGGAGAAGGAAACAGTAGATGAAATCCGGATGAGGGGACAAATGTGTTGCAGGAGTCTTTACGATCTCCTGATAAAGTTTTCAAGATGGGGAAAGTTTCAGCTAAAAGATGTATACATAAATACACACACAGGTCTTTATTTTCTCTCGACATGTTTAACAGTGAGGTGAGATGTTTGGTAGATGTTTCTGAACACATCCATGAACACTAACTAATCCATGTGCTATAGTTACAGCATCGAGGTCCACCATCAAGCGCAATACATTTACAACATAGCTCCAAATGCAAACGAAGGCTTTTCTTCTTTCTGTCGTTGTTGAACCTGCTATAAATGAAAAGATAATGAAAAGATATAAAATCTGTTTGTTCCAGGTGCCAGCATACTGGTTTAGATGATCTAAAACTTTTAGCTCAAACGCAGCTTTACCACAACCGCTAATTAACGCCCATAAACTACAGAGAAACTTTAGCTGATAGATTCTCATAATGTCCCTCATGTATAACTTTATGAAAACTAATGGACACTTAGAACAGGAGGTACTGTGCAGGTATATCTCGGTTCTCCAAGGTCCACGTAACATAAATGTGCCTTCAAAAGGTACAGCAGTGGTCCTCAAGGCCCAATTATGTAACGTAAAAATAAAAATAAACGCTTTAAAAGTACGCTAAATCCTCTAGGTTCTCTAATAAAAGATATAAACCACCTCTCTTGAGGGAACCAGCCCAGTGCACATGTTTGTATCCTGAGAACTACAGTGTACTATTTTTTATTTTTTTTTCTTCTCTGAAACAAACTTGCTTTAGTTATTTCTGCAGCCTCGGAAAATGAGTTGTTGCTTCTTTTCTATTATTTCATACTCCATGATCAAGATCTGTCCAAAGCCAAATCCCACCAGACAAAAAAAAAAAAAAGAAGCTAAAATAGTGCTTACCAGGAAGAAATGAGTGCACACACACACACATGCACACACACACATATACACACACACACAATATTCACTGTCATTTCTTCTGTAATTACATTACACCTGAAGAGAAGACAGAGGAGAAGAGGAGTGTGGGCTCGTCCAGGCCCAGAGCTCCATCCTCCTCCACGTTCACACAAACCCAAAATTGCGTGTTGACCGTTACACTAAAAACAATCCCCGTAATGGCCGTCGCGTCCTGCGAGGCCGTCTCTTCGTTAAAGACTCTGTATTAACATATCTGAGGAGATGAGTGTAAAATAGGCTCAAACGAGCTGCGACAGAACAAGGCCAAGAATCTGCTTAATGGGAAAGCGTATCAAAAGAGATGGTTATCACTTAACCAAAAAACTAGCCCGCTTTGAGGAGAGCTGGGCAAAATAATTAACCTAATCTATTTTAGCTGAGTCCCCCTGACATATTAGCCGGAGAAATGGGTACATGATATTGTAATTATGAGATCATGGAGAGATTAAGGATATGAGTAATTATACCTTTATGGGGCAAATGTGGTTAATCAACATAGCGCTCAGGTTGGGATTTTAACACGCTTGCAGGCAAAAAGGCAAAGTCTGTGTGTGTGTGTGTGTGTGTGTCCGTTTTTCTTTTTTCTTCTCTAAATTGGACATATATTCCCACACACAAAAACACACGCAGACGTATGCGGCTGTGAAGCGGTGCTTCTGCTGCGCGCAGACACCGGCTCTGTAAGTGTGCTTAACCAGTGGAAGAGAGAGGTGAGGGTGAAATGAGTTTCCTCATTCACTACTACAATACACAAGCTTTTAATCAAACTGCACTAACCTTAAGTTCTCTGGTCAACAAATCCCATTTACCTTAAAATCAGAGTGATGTGTGTGTGTGTGTGTGTGCCGAATGCCCAATCGCAGCCTCCGCTTCGCTACAGCCTCGGCTTCGGAGCCTTCTCTGACGGCGAGTTAACTCTTCGAAGGCCCTTCTCGCTTTATGAGTGCACTCGCGGCGAGTACATGTGTAAAATATTAGCCTGCTCAAACCCGCTCCTTGTGATATTAGGGCTGTGGGAGCTGTCTCAGTGACGGGCTGTGCTGCTCAAAGTTTGTTTTCATGAATTTTAATCAACGCAACTGGAGACCGCCAACCTGTCACCAGCACGTACGGTATACAGAAGGTACATCCGGCTCCGGATACATACGCCAGACAGCAGCAAAGTGCCAGCATTGCAAAAAAAAAAAAAAAAAACACACACTCCTAAAGACTACAGCCATTACAGCAGCAGCTCCCACTGGGTCCGTCCTCATGCAGATGGATTAGCTGCCTTAAACTGGCTGACAGATACACAGATCTAACCGCCATCCACAGCCGTGTTGCGTATGTCTCTGTAATTTATGCAAGTCTCTAAACTTGCTTCATCTCATTCACCATCTTTTTTTAACCAGCCTTCAATCTTTGTCCTGAGGCTAACCTTTCTTGTGCTATCTACCTTAAGGGGGTGACCGGCTGCGCAGCTACGAGACCCATTACAATTACACACTCGTGTTCCACCGCGTCTCAGGCAGGCGGAATGAACGAAGCGTGTCACCAGAAACAGTGGGAGAGCGGCGGATTGCAGCCATCTTGAATCATGTCTTGGTAGGGAGGTGGAGGAAAAAGTGATGCAAGAGAAAAGAGCAGCGGTGATTATCGAGCCGCGCTGAGCTCTCCGGCTGCGCTACGATCGCTGCTCGAGAGAACATCGCGCGCTCAGATACAGCCTGTCTTACTCAGACATGAAAGGGAATCGCAGAGTTTGGTTGCTCTTCGGGGGGAATCCGTGTAGCTTTAAGGATCCCGAATCAAAACTATGAGCAAGAAGCTGCACAGAGACAAACGTGTCATTTCGCAGTGCTAACAAAGACAGCGGCATCCCAGCGTAGCTAGTTAGCCTGCTGCTAGCTGTTCCTATAGAAGCTACAGGCGAGGTTTTCCTGACTTCCTCTTTCAGATCATGTGGAGCGGGATACAGCTGAGCCCAGAAATGCAGCCGTCACTTGCGTTAGAGGTGGCGTAAAATGTCTTTAGCCACTTGAAGGAGTATCATTAAAGGACAGAGTCGCTGTGGGAGTGCACACAACAAGGTGTGGACTCAGGGGAAAAGAGAGAGAGAGAGAGAGAGAGAGAGAGAGAGAGAGAGAGAGAGAGAGGGAGATCAGACGCATTGCTCACACTGTGCATTACACAGCCAGGAGTAAATATTCAGTCACCAATAGCTGAGCTTGCGTGTCCTTAATACACACTGCAGGTGTATTATCACTCCGAAAGGTCTTATCTCTGAGAGACAGACAGACAGATGGTTAAAGGCCCTCTCCTCCTCCTCTCTCTCTCTCTCTCTCTCTCTCTCTCTCACACACACACACACACACACACACACACACACACACGGAACAACTCTGAGTGGATCAACCAGCGCAGCATCTTTGAACACGCTGCTATTCAAATTCCTCTTTTGTGGCAAAGAGCAGGAGAGCACAGAGCCGAGAGGAGACTCACAGGAGTGATGCCAAAAAAATAAATAAATAAATAAAAAAAATGACAACACTTTACAAGTGGGGAAAGCACAGGGTGAGAGAAACAGATCATGTGCAACACAGAGATAGGCATGAACACACACTTGTGCAGCAAGTGCAATGCTGCAGTGTGTATTTCCCAGCCACAGACTGTACGGATTAGATTGATCAGAACAGCACAACGAATAAACTAATAAATCTGTGTATAGTTGGCGTGAGAGGAAATTATAGATTCACCTCAATTCTCTCTTTAAATAATTTTACAATCGCTGCACAGGCATCTATGATTGGATTTAAAGAAATAACATGGTTTTGATACAATGTGAAGAAAGTCATATTTAAAAAAAAAATTTATATCTATATTTTTGGCCACATGTCGTGACCAACTTGGTAAAGAAATGTAAAGGTGTAGGCTGGGCTACATGTACTTTAGAAACTAGCTAAACTAGCTAGAAGAGTTTCTCACTGGACAAAGTTAAATTGCTACTGTGATATTTTATGAACTAGGAAGACAAAAAAAAAAAATAGAGAAGAAGCGGGTGCAAGTTCTGTCATTCCGAGATAAAGTATACACTGAAAATGTGAAACTCATCATATCTCACGTATTTGGGCTCTACTGTTCTTCCAGATAATTCAGAAAAAGACAAAGAGAATGAACAGGTTGTGAATTCATCGTAAAATATTTAGGCCACGGCTGAAAACTCGGGCCTTTGCTTAGTGCTGCAGAAGCTGGAGCCGAAGCCCAGCATTTCGCTTTAAAAATAAAAAATGATCAACATTAAAGAGAAATAAATAAGGTGGCGTATTAAAGAAACTAATTCTGTGTGAGTTATTATTGTTTCTATGCCATATCTGTAGTCCGTCTCAAAGCAAACCCCATGTCAGTTCATCTAAACGATCCTATAATATTAATGAATATTTCCACACCGATGAAATAATGGTAATAAAATCTGTTCAGCCATTAGACTGCAGGAGTAATATTTAATTTTGTTAATAGATCATTTAAAGCGTAATCATTTTAACCCTCCACCAGCGTTTACTTCGTCGTTTACACAAAGGCCTGTGCTGTTGGATAAGCGACGGGACAAGGTATTATACGTTATTTCAATCAAAGCAAATCCGTTTTAATTAAAAAAACACTCACTCAACCTTTACGTCCACTTACCATTCGCAATAATAATGGAGTGGCAATTAATATGATGGCTTACAGTCACTTTCTTCTAACTTACCTTATTTGGACGCTCTCAAACGGAGCAACTAATTGATAAAAGTTCTCTAAAAGGATTTAATAGTAATTGCTTTTTTTTCGTTTCTTTTTTTTTTTTTTTTTTTAATCAGGCCCATGCAGCAAAGCTATAAATATCATCCCGGCGCAATAAAAGTAACACAGATAGCGCCCCTGAGCGTTATGAGACGAAATGAAACGGACATTTCGCTCCTCTGTGGTCAAGGAGATGTACATAAGCTGC
>CM074947.1:1971989-1983726 GCA_037577455.1 Pangasius macronema
ACGACTCCTGGCTCACGGTGCGCCACGTGTGTGTGTGCGTATGTGTGTGTGTGCGTGTGGGAAAGACAGACAGATGAAGACAGGTTGCCGATATCATACAGAACCCGTTCTGACAGCTCAAGATTCCTATCACACCAAATAACACCTTCATCTCAGTAATAAGCGCGTGTAGCGGCGGAGTGAAGAGGAACGCCTGACGCGTTCAAATTTAAACCGCACAGATGATTTTACTCCAGTAATTTAGCTGAAATTAAAAGGCTTTCTCTGTAATAATATTTAAATAATGCAAGCGGTGATTAGATAATTCTAAATTGTTGCTGCTAGAAATTAGTGTTTGATTTGAACAGCAATTAGCTAATACTAATGAACGACCTTTAACAAAAGCTGTTGTTTAAGCTGACGTGATTTTGCGGACGGAAGATCAAAAGCTGCACTTACTTCGGCGGTTTTCCTTGCTCCAGGGCTTTCGGACACAGCGGCCTGTGAACAACAGAGAGAGAGAGAGAGAGAGAGAGAGAGAGAGAGAGAGGGAGAGAGAGAGAGAGAGATCAATCTCTGAACAATATCTCTGAAGCCTCTTCTATACATCATACAATCTTAAAAAGTAGCAGAGTGTAAAAGATGCACTTGTACACACACACACACACACGTGCACACGCACGCACGCACAAAGATGAACTCATTCTCACATGAAACGCTGAAGAGATGTTTAATGTCTGCGTTTAATTCTCTGCCCAGTTTCCCTTTCGCTCCGGGCCCCCCTCCCCCTCAACCCCCGTCTGAAGGACTTAACACAATTCGTATTCCATCTATTAAGAATATAAGAAGCTATTTCACGCAAATGTGTAATTTATATGCAAAATGTCAGCCAAAGTACAGCTTATCATTAGCAGTCTAATTGCACACATCGGGCTGCGCTCAAGAATCAAATCGCTCGGAGAAGGGCACTCGCTCCTGCCGATGAGTGGCTCTTGAGCCCCATCTACTGGGCCGAGTCGGGCGCCGCTCCTTCACTCGGCCTGAGGAGACGAGTCTCAGAGAAGCACGAGGGTGAGTGGAACGGCGTGGTCAAATTACACTCAAAAAAAGAAAAAAAAAAGTGTGTGAGGTGTTCAGAATGTTGCTCTATTTACTAGTTATTCATCATTCTGTCACGTAAACACCATCAAACAGCTCGGACGTGTCCCGAAACGTGTGAAAAGCACGTGATGGTGCCCTACTCCCTATTCCATTACACACCAAATTCACTAATTAGGCCACAGAGACACGTGGATGTGGACGTGGACGACGTGTCACGAACATCCACACCCTATTCACTACATAGACACCATCACGGACACCCCGTCATCCGTCCAACATGGGCCTGTCCCAAACCTCACACACTATCCAATACATAGGCCACCTAATGCATTACCATCATCAGTCCACAGCCAATGTGGGCATGTCCCAAACCACATATCCTATTCCCTATATAGGCCACATAAATGCCATCACAAATGTCCCACATCGTCAAACCACTGTGTGTGGCTGTGTCCCAAACCACAAGCTATAATAAAATTGTGTGTGTCTCATTAATAACATCGCAAACTTCTCACCGTCTTCCATCCACTGTGGACGTGTCCCAAGCTATCATCAGTCCACTGTGGTTCTGTCTCAAATCATCAGTCCACTGTGGACGCGTCCCAAACCATCATAACTGAGCTGCGGATGTGTTCCAAACCACACGCCCTATTGACTATACAGGTCACGTAAACATCATTACAAATGCACTCCATCATCCATCTACTGTGGCTGTGTTCCAAACCACAAGCTATATTCACTATATAGGCTATATTAATGCCATCACAACTGTCTCACTACCATCAGTCCACTATGGATGTGTCCAAAACCTCAAAACTCTTTGCACTATATAGGCCGCATAAACAGCACCTTCCATTCACTATAAAGGTCAGATAAACACCATTTATAACCACTCACCGTTAATATAGTCCACCATGGACGTGTCCCTAACTGTGAACATTATTCACTATATAGGCCACATAAACACCATCACAGGTAGCTTACCACACATCGGTGACGGATGTGTCTCAAACCACAGCCCACTTCACTCCCTATATAGGCCATGTGTCATATTCACAGTGCATTATGGGTATTCTATACCCGCTAGGCTACATCGGTTTAGCTCTCATGAGTGCTGTGCATATTCTTTGGGACTTGAGTACAAAATTACAAGAGTCCAAAAATAGTGCGCAATTTAGCAAAAAGGGCGTGGCATCCGACACACATGGGTGAATTGGCTGGAGTTGAAGGGTGTGTGTGTGTGTGTGTGTGTGTGTGTGTGTGTGTGTGTGTGTGAGTGAGAGAGAGAGAGAGTGAGAGAGAGAGAGAGGTGGAGAAGTCATTAAATAGGTCTTGTGATATCATTTTAGAAATATTACAAACCAATAGGGATTAGATGATGAGTCTGGTCTCGTGCACACACACACACACACACACACACACACACACACACACACTTGCAGCAGCATGGCTGGCTGCTGTGTTTGAGTTAATGCTGCAGGAGTCAGGAAATACAGAGTAGTTTCATTCGGGAGGAATTCGTGATTGCCAGCGAGACTGAACACAGCGTGGTACTGAGCACAATCAGAGACGATGGGATGAAGAGACTGAACACACACACACACACACACACACACACACACACACAGACACACACAAATGTGATGTGTCTGCAAGGAGAAGGTGAAACAAATCTCTCTCGATGGTGAAAGTATAATGTATGGTATATTTTATTATATATATATATCTATACATACACACAGACACACACACACTGTATATTACAGTGCAACGCTCACTGCTGTTCACACACTTGTCTTTGAATATTTTGTGTGTGTGTGTGTGTGTGTGGAGGATTAAAAGCTCTATCCACGAGGGGGCAGGTCAGGCCGAGGCATCCCTTGCCGGCAGGTTTCCATGTCAGAATGCCAACTGCTCTGGAGTGCACACACACACACACACACACACACACGCATACACACTTTTTCCTCCGAGGCTGTGCATGAAAACGTGTGTAATTGCAGGCGAGCTCTGTTCGCTTCACTCTGAAACTCTCCTCCACTGTTGCGATGCTGGACTACTGCGCTCACGTGTGCAGGGTTTAAATCATGGGCGTTCCCGGAGGAGCGCTATCTCTCACACTCCTGCCCTCTTCTCCAGGGTTTCTCAATTAGACGAGGGTTTAAACGAGCCACTTTGTGCCAGAGCACAGCGAGGCCAGCACGGTTTCAGTCGAGGAAGCGGCCATGCATGACAAACCCTGTGAAGGTTAAGCAGTGGAAAAGGTGAGTGGGAGGGAGACAGGAAGAGCGAGAGAGAGAGCGAAGCGGAACTCGGTCGAAAGCAAAAAAAAAAAAAAAACTGACAATTTGGAAGAACAAAAACTATGTAAACAAGAGCATCATTAAAGAAAGAGTTCAGCCTAAAATAAATGCTCCCTTTACCAGACTAAACATGTTTATGTAGCTAAGAAAGTGATGGCCACCAGTTTAGCATCACTCAAACTGCATGTCTTAATCATCACACACTCATTAACGTTACTTGTATAAACACACACACACACAAACACACACACTACTTTAACTCTTTAAGCCATGCCGCATATCAGAGTCTGATTCCATGCTGAGGAAGAAAGTGATCTCTGCGATTTTGTCCATTTGTCCTTTATTTATAGAGCATTATAGCATCAGCGAGTCTGTCTGAGACACCGAACAGCTCAACAAAGCCAACTGAGCAGATGATTCAGAGATGCGGCTCTAATTTAACACACAGCGCTAAACTGGAGGCTATTATCTCCTATTACTTATAAGCTACTGAATCAGTTTTATATATTCCAAACTGTTTACCTTCAAATCAATATTGTACTCAAAAATGAAACCAAGGCAGCTCTCTTGGGTTGATTGCAAGTGCGTGTGTGTGAGAGAGAGAGAGAGCTAGAAGAACAGAGAAGGTGTCAAGGAAGGCATCAAGTGATCTCTGGAGGATCTAAACTCTGACACACACACACACACACACACACACACACACACACTTTCTTATCTTTCTGGAAAAACCCTGCAGCTTCTGTACATAAAAAAGCAATTTTCCTGATGGAGGCCAGCCAAATGTTCCAACAACTTCAAAATAGTTCCTTTCAGTATGGAGAGATTTGGACCCCTTAAAGAGGTAAAACATAGTACACACACACACACACACACACACACACACACACACACACACACACACACACACACACACACACACAGCAACCAAGCCTTCAATCATAATCAACATAACGCACATGTGCAGTGTTAAACTAAGTAAACTGAATAAGTCATAAAAGCTGCTTTCAGCTGGTGCGAGATCACTGCATTCCTATTTCATGGGAAAACTCTTACGAAGCTATATGGATGATTAAAATCTATTTTCAACAAATGTTTGTGTCTTAAAATGTCTTAAAAAACAAATAAAGGCCCTGGATATTAATCACAGAGTGAGAATGACTTTAAAAAGCTTCATACACTCCAATTACACCTGTATTAGCATACGTATGTTCTATACTCGTTATATAATACGTCCTATTATATCCTGTTTGGGCATAAAGCACATAACTCATCACGCTCATGCTAGTGTCTAGCCTTGATTAGCGACATGAACTGGGAGTCTGGCGCGCACCTGTGCTCGGCTTTTGATTGACACCCCCTGTAGCTCGGTGCACAGGCTGAGTAATTACGAGCGGATTGCCGTCACTTTGGAGCCACTTTTCCAATCTCAAATTAAGTGTTCCTGCAAAGCCTAACATTTGTAGCATGACTTGACGTGAAAGGACTCTCTCAGGAAAAAAAAAAAAAAAGAAAGAAAGAAAGAAAAGTCCATGTTGAATAGACAGACATGAAGGTGCTACAGTGACACACGTTTAAACTAATTCTGCTAAAGAGACCTTTCTCATTTCACAGACGTTTTATGATGAATACAGCAAACAGATTATAATTATACGCTCACAGCACACGACGTATGCGCTTCCAACACGCTCCTGCAGTTCAGGTGAAGCTGAAGCTGAGATATATGCTATACGTACAGGTATTTAACATTACCCTGTCAAAGCTTTTAATTAAGACAGACATGGACTCGTTTACTGCGTTTTATGTTTATTAGTGCTCCGATTATTAAAGCTGTCGTGCTAATGCTATTATCACATTAGAAGGATTAGATGGAGTCCTGATGCGGAGATTTCTGGCAGCGCAGGTATTGAGGAGAGAATTAGCTTCATCCGACAGCAGGAAGGGCTTTTTTGCTCGGCTCCTGGACTATAATACACTTTCATATTATCTCCTACCTCGAGGGAACGTCAATAAAATGACTATTGCACAAGGAGAGGTCGGAATATCTTGGACACCAGCTGAATATTAATTAATAGGCTTTGGCACCCGCGAGCGGGAACATTCCAAGTCTCGATAAGGGCTGCGGGACAAATGGGAATTCAAGAGAGAAGACTTTTATGGAGATGAAACAAGTTTTAATGACAAACATAAAAACATATCCGAGCATGTGAATAAGTGAATAACACTCGCTTCACCTACAGCGACTGACTGACTGACCTCAACTATCCGGGCTCGGCTCATCATCTCCCGATTATTAGCTCCACATGGGAACTGGTAGCTTGGCCTACTTCTGCACATCACTTCTGTATCTCTACTTTCCAGATGATACAATGAACATCTTGGATCGTATTGTATCGCTGAAGACACATTTAGAGCGGCTAATGATTAAATACGATATGACTTAGAGCTGTTTCGGTGCAATACGATCCGGAAGGCCGCACCTTCACTAGGACCAACAATGCGTCTGCATGCCATTACCAGCCGTGTGCTGATTCGTGCTCTACATCCTGGTGTCTTGTGTTTTAGACTTTGGACCGCTCTCTGGTTTGTGGTGTGTCTCAATCAGCTCTCCAGCTCTCCAGGTCAGGAATGAGTATATCGTGTACACGAGAAGCCCGCGACCATTCCTGGGACCGAGTGGTGTGTGACCCTGTGACTATTGAGTTAAAGACCAATGTAAATTTTTACCTAAAGTTTTATATGTCAAATAAATTTGTTAGCTTTAATCGCGCGTGTTTCTGTCATGATACATGATAGCTATTGGATTTAAAACAAACAAACCACATATAGAACATCAAATAAAATGAAAAATCGCTAATGTAAGTAATCATTTGAGAGCTACAACGACGATAACAAGCTGCTTACATTCGGAGGAAGTTGGCTGAGAGTTCGTCTCCCATTTTTTTCGAGCGGAGAGGCTTCAGAAAACATGACGTCATTTCCAGTACATAGCGAGCGTCTATGCTCCCTGGTATTGCAGTGCATTGTGGGATTTTTTAGGACGTTCCAGTGCAGTGGAAGGATATTTTGATTGAGACAGCCCTTAAAATGGCCGACCCCCTGATCAGTGCCCCGGCTACTGAATTACGGAGCTGACTGAGACACATCATTGGTTTCTTGTTTGATTTCAATCTGAATCTGGTTTTGGAACTCAGATTTACTAACATCACACGTAAAGAGTGTAAACTTAGTGGGCATGATGCAGGTAATTTACAATGAATTACTATATAAACGAGGTTACTTGTTTTTTTTCTTCTTCTTTTTCCCTGTGTACTAATACTCCTTGAAATCCTTGATTGAGTGATGATCTCAAAGAGACTTCCAGAAGAGTAAGTGAAATGGAAAGTTTCTCGTTATTAAGGCTTAGGGTTCGGGTTGCACTCAGGGTTATGACATATTTCTCTTTAGGAACTCCCGCGTTTCTGGTAGCACTGTTTACACCAAGACACCTCGTTAGCAGTCTCCTTTGGAGTGAACTGTGTAGGCTAATGTTAGCCTGAGTGTTCGTTTCTATTAATAGGTATTTTCTTACCTTCACAGTTGTGTATGTATGAGGACGAATACAGTGTGAAGCCCAGTCCGAAGCTTTATTCTATTAGGGTGGATGAACGGGAAGTAGAGGAACATGTTTGTATTGTTTAAGATATATACAACGCTTCAGGGTGTGCTGTTATGGGGGAAAAAAATCAACATCAGGGTGGTAACAGTAGCTCACTCCATCACATCATGGCGTCGTTCATCATGGGTTTCTTCATATTTAATACCTGCTTATCAGTTGTACTAATTTGTCACTAATGTGACATTCGGGTCGTGGCAAATCATATCACACGTGCAAAACTAATCCATTTGCATTCATTTGTACCCGAATGTGCTGTACCCTCCCGTTGCGAACGCACGTAGAGCAGTAGCTCTGACCTTCTGAGATGATCATGACTCCACTTCAGAGTAGAATGTGCTGTCTAGTAGAGAGCAGTGCAGTAAAGCAAATCCCATCACCGACACTGTCTCTTGTTTTGATCCTGGAGGCTCGATATTGCATCCGCGTGTATATAGATGGTATGACAATAAAAATTGATTTGACTCGACCGGAGTGGTGATTATTTGCTGAATCGCAGCGGAAACAGACTGATCGTGCTGACTCGGCGTGTCCCAGCGCCAGACTGACTCACTGTCAACACAGACAGAGCATTCTGATGCCACGCTACACAACCCCCCTTCCCCAACATACACACACAGGCAGTGGCTAAGTTTTTAAGTACCACACTGTGGTTTTCTCTGTTTAACAACAACAAAAAACACTTCAACCCATATTAACCCAGAAAGATGAGTGTGTACGTGTGTGAACACTCATAACATGATATAAGTGTTTTGAACATGTGCTAGGTATTACACGTCTGTGATAAAAATGGATGAAATTCAGAGGATAAGATTACTGTATACTACAACTACAGCTAACTCATCATACTACTACTAATATAACAACTACTACTAATATAGCTAACTACTCATACTACTACTACTACTACTACTACAGCTAACTCCTCATACTACTATTAATACAACTACTACTACTACAGCTAACTCCTCATACTACTACTAATATAACAACTACTACTAATATAGCTAACTACTCATACTACTACTACTACAGCTAACTTCTCGTACTACTACTACTAATATGGTCACTACTACTACAGCTAACTCATCATACTACTACTAATATAACAACTACTACTACTACAGCTAACTTCTCATACTACTACTACTACTACAGCTAACTCATCATACTACTACTAATACAACAACTACTACTACTACAGCTAACTTCTCATACTACTACTACTAATACAGCTAACTCATCATACTACTACTAATACAACAACTACTACTACTATAGCTAACACCTCATACTACTAATATATTTACTACAACTACTACTACTACAGCTAACACCTCATACTACTAATATATTTACTACAACTACTACTACTACTACTACTAATACAATTACTACTACTACTACAGCTAACTCATCATACTACTACTAATATAACAACTACTACTAATACAGCTAACTTCTCATACTACTACTACTAATACGGTTACTACTACTACTACAGCTAACTCCTCATACTACTAATATATTTACTACAGCTACTACTACTAATAATAATACAATTACTACTACTACTACAGCTAACTCATCATACTACTAATACATTTAGTACTACTACTACTACTACAGTTACTACTACTACTACAGCTAACTCATCATACTACTAATACAATCACTACAACTACTACAGCGAACTACTAATACAATGACTACTACTACAGCTAACTCATCATACTACTACTACAATTACTACAGCTACTACTACTAATACAATTACCACTACTACTATTACTACAGCTAACTACTCATACTACTACTAATACAATTACTACTACTACTATTACTACAGCTAACTACTCGTACTACTACTAATACAATTACTACTACTACTACTACTAATACTACAGCTAACTACTCATACTACTACTAATACAATTACTACTACTACTACTAATACTACAGCTAACTACTAATACAACGACTACTACTAATACAGCTAACTTCTCATACTACTACTACTAATACGGTTACTACTACTACAGCTACTACACTACTACTAATAATACAATTACTACTACTACTACAGCTAACTCATCATACTGCTAATACATTTAGTACAACTACTACTACAGTTACTACTACAGCTAACCCATCATACTAGTACTAATATAACAACTACTACTAATACAGCTAACTACTCATACTACTACTACAGCTAACTCATCATACTACTACTACTAATACAACAACAACTACTACTACAGCTAACTCATCATACTACTACTACAATTACTACTGCTACTACTACTATTACTACAGCTAACTACTCATACTACTACTAATACAGTTACTACTAATACTACAGCTAACTACTAATACAACGACTACTACTACAGTTACTATGACTACTGCCTTACGCAGCGCACCACATTTCTAGCAGTTTAAGACTCGACCCATAATCAGAAGAGAATTTAATATACACACGAGATGAAGGATAAACTCTTCAGTATCAGCTCTGTACCTCCCCGTGGACTGTTCATTACTATTCATGTCTCATTTTAAATCACTGATGTCACTAGTTCTAGTCAACAACGCGGTGGTGAACATGGAGTTACTGTCAACCCCATGCAGTTGATTATTGTCCTATAGGAAAACGTCCCGTTTTATTCCTCTTATACCACGGCACAGGCGATCGTTTTATGACTACACAGGAAGACTGGCCCTCGATAAAATTTCATTAACATGTGGAAATGAAATGTTTACCAAAGTGTCTGTATTATCACCATGTTAGCGCATCAGAATATCAGATATCTCGTCGCAGTATTGTGGTTTGTTTGTTCGTTTGAATGCACAGTGTTTTCGGTGGTTTCATTGTGAAAACCTGCTTCGAATCCCGCAGACACTCCGCTGGGTTCCTACTGCAGATTCATTGGACAAAAGGCGTTTAATACGTAGGCTGGTTCAATAACAGACAGCTGTGCGTCCACCATTTTAAAAGCCATCACCACTGTCACTGTACCACCGCAATCTGCCAACGCTAACCAAACTCCTGATGCCACTGGCTCTTTGCTCCAGACCATCAGCGCTTTCGGTGATCTGATTTCGGCATTGAAACATGCGCAATGCTTTGAGATCAGGCATTTGTCAGAGGAAAAGTGATGTATAGAGTGTGTATGAAAGAGAGAGACAGATAAAAGGGATTTACTGTCAATATAGGCAAATCAACAGGTGACCTTCTCTCAGACACACACACACACACACATTATCTGTGACGCAATTCTTCTCAATAGCTCTTACAGAATATAAAGATGATGCTTCTCTCTCTCTCTCTCTCTCTCTCTCTCTCGTGAATAATGCTGCATGAGGAGATCCTTGGATGCAGTGTATTTTCGCCCGGATGACAGTGGTGCGATGAGAGGATGAGAACAAATGAATGCACCTTCCTCTCCACCCGCTCTGTAGAGGCCCTGCTCTCCCACTATCACACCACTCTGCTGACGAATGGTGTGTGTGTGTGTGTGTGTGGGTAAAAAAAAAAAAAAAAAACAGATAAGGAAGATAAATTCAGCTCGGCGCACGAGGCAATGGACTCATGGTACACACACACAATAGGCAGTAATATACAGCACATATAAGCATATGCATTCAGCACTCTCTTTCTCATTTCCTCATCATCTCTATATTCTCTCGTTTTCATACGTGCCGCACACTCGCCGAGGAAAGAGAGAAGGATGGCCTTGGCGCGCTCTAAGACAAAGGGAATTCTCCTGCAATTTGGCTGGTAATCAGGAAGCAGCAGCTGGGTCAGGAGGCTGCTTTTCTTCGCCTAATGCACAAAGCCATTCTCTCCCTTTCCTCCTGGACATCAAGGAGTCATTTACCAAACATTTATCTTTTTTAAAAAGCCATTATGCCGTGTTACCGTGCTTGATTGTTTCTTTATTGAATTTGCCCAGCCCCGATACTGCGTAACGCTTCAGGTCTTGGCGAAATGATCTTTTTTTTTTTTTTTCCCTCCTCTACCCGTCTCCGTCTCTCCATCTCTCTCTATCTCTGTAGATCACGAGTACACTAGCAGGAATGGGTCATAAAAAAGCAGGGTGACAGGCTGTATGACTGCGAATACGGAGAGAGAGAGGGGAGGAATAAAATCTGCTCGACCATGGCGGGAGCGCACTCGGAAAACACTGTTATTACCGCCGCCTTGCCATCGCTGACGTCTTTCGTTTGCTTGCTTACAGTAATAATCAAATACAGCCTGTCCACATGACAGCTCTATGCATCATTACTAAAGATATCCGATCTGACCTTTTGTCACCGACGAATGTCCTGGCGACTCTGAAATGAAAAATGAGTCACCCGCCCACCCCTAACGTCTCATTATCCCAATCAGGCCAGACGTTTAATTTTGCACTCGAGCACCGAAGCAGTAATGCAGAAGCTGATTTGTTTTTCAATAACTGCATACTGTCAAGTGTTTTATTCCTCTTATACCGAAACAATTTGCCAACGCTGTTTTTTTTTTAGACAGCTTAGTGTCTATTCTAACTTGTGTTATTACAGCAGCTATAAACATTTCCCCCTCTCTCTTGAACTTCTTCTTCTTTGGGCTTTTCCCTTCAGGGGTCTCCACAGCGATTCATCGCTCTCCACCTATCCCTATCTTCTGCATCCTCAACACTTGCACCCACTAGCTTCATCT
>CM074947.1:1991818-2015620 GCA_037577455.1 Pangasius macronema
TAGGGATAGGTGGAGAGCGATGATTCGCTGTGGAGACCCCTGAAGGGAAAAGCCAGAAGAAGAAGAAGAAGAAGAAGTTATGATTGGAGAGCGGTGCAACATTCAGAAACATCATCTGAAGCTTAAGTGTAAATTACTCGCCTCACTTACTCTACGATCTTATTTACACCAGGCTCCGTGTTGATGTACCGTTTCTGAGCGTAATGCTTGGCACTGCATGAGTGTTTGTTCATTCTGAATGCCCATTTGATGTTGTAAATGATGCCTTGTATTTACAGCTTAAGTGAAGTTAATTGCGTATTTGTTTGCCATCTTCACAGCGACACAGACGCTTCCGTCAAGATAGAGCGACCAATCACAATATTGCACCGTGACCAATCGCAATGCTTGTAACAGACTTTAGCGCTGTTAAAGCCTATTACACGTGGATTATTTTCTGATAAAAGCATGTCCTGATTATACAATTAGTCAAGAAGTCCAAGTTTTTATTTACTAAAGAATACTACATCATAATTTTTTATATGTTTATAGTCACAACATTACAGTTGATACTGTGGAATGTCCAACAAGTTCTCACTTGTGTTATAGCAGCTACAAACGGTCTTTCCCTCACTTTCACAGCGTTTTTGGCCGTTGTCGCGGATATGTGTAAACGCGAATCATTGTGAAAACGCTGTCGTGTGTACGTGAAGATTTTTGAAAAACGCAAGAGAAAAACTTTTCCGTTTTTGACTACATCGTTGTCGTGTAAACGTAGCCTGACACTGGAGACTCCTTCCATAAGTGCTGCATGAACACCTTAGAGAAGGATTCGCCACACTGTGTTTCTTTGTTAAGCATCTGTTTATGATTAGGCTTCGATTCTGTGATGCATCCACCACACAAGTCCCCGTGAATGAACTGTTACTATAGAAACGATAACGCCAACGTTTCCCAAACAGCCTCAGATGGACATTGTGAATTTTTTGCACGTCTTGACCACCCTAGATTTTGCATTCCAGATTTATACAGTTTAGGATTGCAATAAACGTTTTCAGATATTTCTGTCTTCGCTTTCTTGGGTCATGTTGTCAAGGAACGAGAGGAACAGAGATGGATGTATGGAGAAATTTGTCCATTTTTGCTTATAATGTTAATTAGTAAAACAAATTAATGTTAAAAAAAAGCAGTTAGCAGTTAGTAAGCTAGCTCAGGAACTCCTAGATAACGTAACTAGCTCGAGTGCATTAATATTAACCTTTGATTTGCAGCTGCATTATCGTCACCGAAGCCAGATTTTTTGTCGTTTCAGGTTGTAACGTTCGTATCGTTTACGTAACGATGACGTGTTTCTGACATGTGCTCTATACAGACCAATCTATATAGCAGATAGTGAAGGAGTGAGTGAGGGAGCGATTTCAGACACACAGAATGACTATATAAAAAAGTGAGGGATGGCATATGGAGCATGGGAGGATCACTAACGACAGAATCAGGGCAGACGTGACCGCCTGTGGATATGTCTAAAATATAATATAAAGTACATACTTAAGGACTGCAATAATTATTCTAACAGAGAGAGCAAAGCAGAGGGGAAGAGCGAGTGAGCACCAGAGACAAAGAGAAAGAACAAAGTGATAGAGAGTGTCAGAGATAAAGACAGATAGTGGAAGGCCACAGGAGAGAGGAAGCCAGACAGAATAAGACAAAGTGAGAGAGAGAGAATGGAGACGGCGTGAGAAGAAAGCCAGAAAGCCGAGAGAGAGAGAAAGCATGCTCCAAATCGCCGGCTGATTAGAGAGTTATGAGAATGCTGCGTGACGGCGCTGGCTGGCCGTGAGAAATTACACAGCGATTTGTGCAGTGATTAACCTGATGTGATGGAACAAACAGATGGGCATCTAATGAAAGAGAGAAAGGAAATAAAAGGAACGTAGACGTGATGTTTCCCGGTGGTCACCCTGAGGATTCATTTGTTGTTCCAGGAGTGCATGTTGATAATTGGATCGTAACTTTAACAAGTCTAATGAGCGTTTGTGTCAGGGTTTTTAAGTACTCGGTTTGAGAGATGATTCTCGGGCCCGGTCTGTTTACCATTTCTCCAAAAAAAATAAATAAACAGATAAATAGCTAAAGGTGAGAAAGCAGTGTCGCCTCAGCGTGTCAGTCTTTGTCATCGGTTTCCTAAAAATACAGCGGAGACGGAGGCGGGTTTTTTGGTGCGCTCCGTCTGACTCCGGGTCTGCAGCTAATTAATCTCATGCTAATGCTAATGCACTGAATTGAACCCTGAGAGTGCAGACAGCATTAATTGCATTAGTAACCTCAGGAAGGAGAGCTATGGAGACTGGGGGCAGATACTGAGACCTCATTTCTTTAATCGAAGAATTTGGCAGAACGATAGAGGGTGGGAGAGTGGGGTGGTGGTGGTGGTGGTGGTGGGGGGAATCTGCAGCTCCTCAGCACTGATCTGAGATCAGCTTTGTATTTAAACCAAGTTTTTCCTGGTTTAGATACTGATGCCTAGCTGCACCGTTACACAGATGCTGTTATTAAATTACTGCTATTGTAGTGGATCCAGTTATGAGGATGTAATTGGTCAGTGATGATTTTCTGTGTGTTCGTCTTTGCATGTAAAATATACACTCAGATACACACTGAGCTGCTCTCAGAATAGCCTCAGTTCATCGTTGATGGAAACAACACACACACACACACACAAAAGTACTGCAGATTTCTCAGCTGCACGTTCATACAACTTCCCGCTCTACCACATCCCAAATGTGCTCTACTGGATCTGGTGACTGGGGACACCATTAAAGTTCCCTGAACTCATGTCATGTTCATGGAACCAGTTTGAGAAGGCTTGTGCGATGCTTGATTGGTATTACGGCGCCTGTAACGTGTGCCGAGCAAACATTCCCCACACCATTACACCACCACCACCAGCCTGAACTATTGACTCAAGGCAGATTCACACTGTTGACTAAAATTCAAACTTTATCATCTACACCGTGATTCATCAGACCAGGCTGGATTCATCGTTGCTTGTTTGTCATCATTTCAGATTAATTTGGAGGATACAACTTATGAATGATTGTCAATGAGCCAGATGTGCACCAGTGATTACCGTGTAGATTACAGATCATCGTTAGCGCCTGATGTGCTGCTAATATGGATCACTGTGTGCTTTTTAAAAATAGTCAGGGGGTGACAATAAGAGAGGACGATGCTCCAGATGAAAAAGTTGAACAGGATTTATCAGGTGCAGCACTTTAAGAATATTTTAATTGCCTGCTGTTCATTCGTTCACTTATTATTATTAAGGAGAAAGGCCCTACTGAGAACTGAGACAACAAGAGAATAAAAACTAATAATGAAACAGAACTGATGGCAGGGCTTTACACAAGGAAATGATAATGAATAATACAAGTGAGTTAGATTAAATGAGCCGTGCCTAAATATGAATAAAATTGAAATAATCTTGAAATAAAAAGTAAACAAGACCAACATCCGAACATAAAATTAAAGATCGGAACCATAAAATACAATCCAGTAAGATTAAATCGAGCGTACACGAATGAAAACTCTCAAAATAAACAAATTAAACTTGTGAAGAGCAGACACGAGACGAGGAAGTTGCATGAAAGTATTGTGAATTTCTTTTCACTGACGAGGGATACAAACACTAAAGGCAGAATTTTCCCAGATTAGTCTCAATGCTCTGAAACCACAATAAGGAGGATAAACAACAGGTATGAAGCCAACACACTGTTAGTTCAGAGTTTAGTTCATTCACAACTGAGATTTAAGTTTTAGAAGTCTTTTCCTTAACACATATGAAGTGTGTTATTTGCGTTTATTAAGCGAATTAAGTTAGTAAGTTTGGGACGTGTAACTAACAAACTGTTTTGTTTTGTCATTTAACAAAGTTATTTTCACAGAAGCTTCCTGTTTGTGTCCTGACACTCACCATAACAACGCTCTTACCAGTCCTAGCTAGTTTCCTATGAAGTAAAGATTAGTGTAGTGTAAAATGAGGTAAAGATCGGTGTAGTGTGAAATGAGGTAAAGATCGGTGTAGTGTGAAATGAGGTAAAGATCGGTGTAGTGTAAAATGAGGTAAAGATCGGTGTAGTGTAAAACGAGGTAAAGACTGGTGTAGAGTAAAATGAGGTAAAGATCGGTGTAGTGTAAAATGAAGTAAGATGAAGATCGGTGTAGTGTAAAATGAGGTAAAGATCGGTGTAGAGTAAAATGAGATAAAGATCGGTGTAGTGTAAAATGAAGTAAGATGAAGATCGGTGTAGTGTAAAATGAGGTAAAGATCAGTGTAGAGTAAAATGAGGTAAAGATCGGTGTAGTGTAAAATGAGGTAAAGATCGGTGTAGTGTAAAATGAGGTAAAGATCGGTGTAGTGTAAAATGAGGTAAAGATCAGTGTAGAGTAAAATGAGGTAAAGATTAATGTAGTGTAAAATGAAGTAAAGATCGGTGTAGAATAAAATGAAGTAAAGATCGGTGTAGTGTAAAATGAGGTAAAGATCGGTGTAGTGTAAAATGAAGTAAAGATCGGTGTAGTGTAAAATGAGGTAAAGATCGGTGTAGTGTAAAATGAGGTAAAGATCGATGTAGTATAAAATGAAATAAAGATGAAGATTGGTGTGGTGTTAAATGAGGTAAAGATCGGTGTGGTGTAAAATGACGTAAGGATCGGTGTAGTGTAAAATGAGGTAAAGATTCTGGTCATGAGGAGGTTGTTTACTTTGCTGTAACTTTGGAGGTAGAAACTCAAGAGAATTTGAGCTGCTTGTGTGACTTAAACGCTCATTTTGTGTGTGACTTAAGTTTTCTTTTCTTAATGATGTTATTTTCTTTTTCCTCCTAAAAACGCTTTCCAAGGCAGCATCTGTATTCAAGGTTTCACCATCCAGACCAAGTACACGGTTGAGTGCCTCTTCTAAAGCATTTCTTGCTTCGTGGCTTGGGAAGTGTTTAATATCTGAGGGAGGGGCACTGATACGTGAACTACGAGACTTAATATGGCAAGCGGCTACAGTCAAACCATTTATTTTCCCCCCAATGCGAGATCTGCATAGAAAATCACAGACGTGTGCATCCGGACGGGACTAAAATGATCAGACGAGCGCTCAGTTTGAAGAAAAACAGCAGGTAAACCGGCTTATAATTTTCTCAGAAGAGGATGGAGAAAAAGACTGACACGGTCGATCCCGACAGAAATAAACGCACAGAGCAGTCTGTATAAAATAGGAAAATACCCCAGGACCCCATGTAATTTTCATCAGTTACATTACAACTTTCAACCAGATTGGGAGGCAATCTTTGGAAGTTCTCTGAAAAGCTCCACTGTGACCAGAGGAAGAAAAAAACCCACTAGAGTGAAACCCTAATGTTTATTTAACTGATGTATTATTTATTGCAATAGTGCTTCTTTACCTTTGTGCAACACTAATCAATGGGTGAAAAGGCAAGCAGTCTATAATACGCCTCTCCAATCCACTGTGAAATCTGAACATGAGTTTAATTTTGAAGCAAACTCCAATCTCCGTGTCCTGGTGGATCAGAGATCTGTTCCCCGGACCACAGCTGGGTTCAAAAACAGTTTGAACCATGTTGCGCCCTCGGGGCTGGAAAAAAAAGTTTATTCTTCTAGTATTTCAAAGTTTGACAAAAACCCCTGGCTACACTGAGCTTACTCATGAAGCCATTATTGCTGTTATGCTGCGACAGCAAGTAAAAAGTCTTTCACGGAAGTGTATAATTGAGTTTGTCATGAACTGTTTGTTTCTGACATTTGTTTATGTAAAACGGTATTTGGCTAAAATCTGAAACATGGAAGTATGATGATGTGTCCTGTGCTGATCGTTTTCAGAAATAAAAACACCGATTCAGTAAAGGCTTGTAAAAAAACATGTGCACACACAAACACCACGTACAAGCTGATTTACTAACAGGGTCTACTGAGGACCGAGTCTTTAATACAACCGCAGTGCATGTATTAAATTNTGATGACAATATAACCGTGGTAAGCCGGTAAGCTAGATACTGAAATATTCATGGACCAGATGTTTCCTCTCCCATCCCTGAAGCTCCGTATAATGTAATCGAGTTTGGTTGCTTAGTATTTTGGTCTATACGTTGCGGTGTGACCCAGACTCTATCACGCCACATATGATTTTTGAAAAATGTTATCATTTGCCTCCAGTATGTAGAGGGTAAAGAAAATGCTTTGCAATACAAAACAGCTGGCGAAGCCTGAAATGTCAAACACATGTTTGTGCAAGTGCAGAATGAAATGAAAGACACTGTTCGGTTCGACCAGAAGAGTTTTCACAACAGTGGTGAAGTCGTGTTGTACTGTTCAGTCTGTGACTCTTACACTCTTACGTGTGTCTCATCAGACAGGAAACGCATAACGCTCCAATTAAAGACTCTGATTCATACAGTGATCACTGTTTTGTTTCTGCCTGTCACAACAGTCTGGGGAGGCGTACAAACTTATCAGAAATCAAAGCGTCTGCCTTCTTTCCTTCTCTCTCCTTCTCTCTCTCNTCTCTCTCTCTCTGACCCAGTGAGCAGATTACCAGCAGATGCCATTTTGCATCCTCAAATTAACCAACTGCTCACTGCAACTCGAGCGGATCTAAGCCACTAATAACGATTAGCGCTGAGTGGCTAATGGAGCGGAGGCTGTCACTACTTACAAAGACGTGTCGTGCCGTCCGTCTGAAAGCAAAGCTTTAAAACGGCTCACACCTACGGCGTTCAAATTTTAATTTTGTTCTAATTAAATTGTTTTTTGGTTAAGCTGTAATACACACACATCGTTGAGCACTTTTGCAGCAGTGGTCCTGCTTTTAAATGTAAAAAAACATCGGGCTCCACTATCAAGAAGTGGTGTTATTATATCAGTTAATCAATAGTTTTGCTCGGTATAAAAATGTGGCTGTTTATCACGCTCTGACAATTTAGGACAGAACAGCTTTCTTAGATTCGTAGAGGTGTTTCATGGTTTATTTCTTAATTTAGATGCATTGGCGTGGTGTCTCACATGAGAGCCTTTAATATGATTGTTATTCCACAGCAGGTTCTCTTTTATTAAATCATTCCACTGAATTTGGTTAAGCAACTAAAAATCAAAGGGGGACACTTTTTAAGCTCGGCAGTGACAAAATAAATTAGGAGAAAATTACGAGCAAAACATTTTACGGTGTGTAAAATTGGTGGTTGTTTCTGTGGAGGTTGTTTCGGTGCGGTTTAATACGCAAGAAATACGCAAAGATGTTTTCGCGATGCACAGTATATGTGAATGGAGGGCGGAGTCATGGAGAAAGAGAAGGTAATTTCATGACGAGTGTAGACCTGTGTGTGATTTACGATGCTCTTGTTATACCCTGTGTAAAGGTTTTGCTGAGGAGAGAGAGAGCCTGATTTGGCGGCGATTGTGCTGAGCTTGTGTGTGTGTGAAAGATTCTGTTTTTTGTTAAAATATTTACATTTTGATGAACGTAATGAAAAGTACAACTTAAAGAACAACAAACAGACCAACAGTCCCTTTTTCGAGTCCTCATTCTCCTCAGATAATGAGGAGATAAACAGATAAATGAATAAAAATAAAGATAAAACACTGGCAGTGAGGGAGAAAACCTGTAGCAGAGCCGAAGATGTTGAGGTTCTCTTTGGGAGTGACGAGGTTGGACAGGATTAGGAACGAGTACATCAGAGGNATTAAGATGGTTTGGACATGTTCAGAGGAGGGAGAGTGAGTATATTGGTAGGAGAATGTTGGACATGGAGCTGCCATAAATAAATAAAAATAAAGATAAAACACTGGCAATGAGGGAGGTAAAAAACCTGTAAAAAAATAAATAACTTTGGCATTTTACACTTTTAAAGATTGATTCATTCATTCATTCATTATTTGGCTTTAGGTTAGGATCCAGCGCAACTGCTATGAAGAAAAATAATTATCGTGATATACTGTGATATCCTGTAAAGTGTATCGTATCATGGATACATAATGTATAGTATATAGTGCATAGCACCCAATCTGAGACAACAGATTAAGTAACCTTTAACAACACAAACCTGCTCGTTCCCTCCGATCACTACTATTCTTCACAGCTAACGTCTGAACTCGTCTCCACTGAATGACTAACCGCATATCACCGGCGGATAAACCTTAATTACACTAATGAATGAACAAGAAGGCTCTCTGTCGCAACCACGTAATTGAAGATATTGCTATTATGAGAGACGAAAATTCGTAGAAAGGATGGTTTGAGAAGGGAATGTGCCCTTCCTTCAACCCTCTAGAGCTCTCTTTGATATTCAGCTCTTAACTGCGGTGTGAATGCCGCACACTGTGTTGGCGTACATGAATAACAGAACATTAGAGATGAACAGATAGATAACAAAAGAGAGAGAGCGAGAGAGCGAGAGAGGAGATCAAAAGAAGGAGAGGAGAAGTGGCAGGCTGGGATTGATGGCCTATAAAAACTGCACGGGAGGCATCAATCAGTGCCACTTTGAATGGCGGCGACAACTTTTCAGCGTGTCGCAGGAGCTCAAAGTGAGCCAGGAAACTCAGGAGCGAGCTCCATCTGTCTGAGCTTCATGAATTTCATGAATTTCATGCGCAGATGTGGTGAACAACAGCCAAAGCCACCCGGGGTTATTTATGCTTTACTCGGAGGGCTGTGGCAAAGTACAATACACCTGTAGTAATAAAGCACTTCCTCTCGATGCTAAAGGATCACACACACACACACACACACACACAGACTACATGAACAAGAGAACATTTGTGCCTAGTTGTTAGACAGAAAGAGACATAAGAGAGATGAGAGATTGAAAACTGGGAGAATGAAAGCTAAATGAGAGAGAGAGATAGAGTGGACGACTACAGGGTAGCTTTCCTCAAGTTCCTCATTAAAAAGCCCACTGCAATGACCACCACCAGTAATTAATAACCAAAGACACCTAGTGTCCCTGATGTGAAGCGTCACTGTGAAACACAGCAGGCTGCTAACTGTTATAACCCATTATGAGCTACTATAGCACAGCGCAGCTGAGTTCTCCAACCTGTGCATTCATTTGGTATAACATGAACATGAACATGAACGCCATCTTTTCTATATAACAGCTCATACACAGGGACGCGCCACGTAATCATAAGAACAGACCAAGTGCAGATGAACCCGAGATGTTTGGATGATGTTGCCCCGTCTCTGACACCGTCACTCATGGTGCCCTTCATGTCTGTGTTACCTTCTGGTTCTCCTGTTTAGATATGCCGTCACAGCTAGAGCTGCTTTCACTCTGATCACAGTGAACACCTGTTAATGCCACTGCATGATCTCTCTCTCTCTTGCTCTACTGAGTTGCATGTGTTCTCCGGCTGCCTGATGTGATGTGCCGTGTCACGCTTCTACTGCTCCCTGATCTGCCTGACTCATCCCGATGTTCTAGTTCTGCTTGGAGCTTCTGCACGTGTGACCTGCTCTCTGCTGCTGTGTCCCACGAGTCTCAATCCCGCTTCGGTGTCTCGTCTCACCTGTACGCTGTAGATTTGTAGCTAAGAGCTGCTGCTGTATTCGTAAACGCTGTCCTGTTGCTCATCCCAGCGCTCTTATTCACGACGAGCTCTTACTGAACGTCCCGTAAACACGCTCGGCATCTGTGAAGTTGCTTTGTAACGATGTTGATTGTTTTAAGGGGCATTCAAATGAAGCGGAGTTCAACATGGTGTGGGGTTGTGTACATACGAACCGTCAGATTCAATTAAAATTTTATTTAATTAAAATATTCAATATTTTAACCCAACGAAAATTTAAAAAAAAATCATTTATGCTTAAATTTAATATGTTGGACTCTAAAGTAATATTTCCTCATCACATATTGTATTTAGCCCAACTGTATACTATACACGCTCATGATATCATACGATTCTTCTTCTTCTTCTTCATGAGAGGGAAAATACCATGAAATACATTTTTAAATGACCGTTTCAGACCTGCCAAATTATGGTATGGAATGCAATGGAATGCAAAAATATGCCAAAAAAACTCTTCCTTTTTCCCCCTAATAAAAAATCAGATCATGTGAATGTGGAATGATTGACAGTTGTGTAGGTGTTCTGAATTAGGATGCACTGATGAAGCGCTCTCGCTTTCTGTTACAGTAAATGGAGATTTTTTTCTTTTGAGTTCATAGTTCCAGTCCACTAATTTGATTGGTTGAGCGGCGTTCCAAGAGGGCTTATGTTTCCTGTGACCGCACTGGGACGTTTCACTGTGTGTGTTACGCCGCTCTCCCTATTTCAAAACTGTTACTACAGTAGAGTTAGCAGCATAATCACGGCAAATGACACTTTTCAGGAATATAACTTTTGACTTAAAATATGAAAGGTCTTCGGATGAAAATTAGAAGGAAGAAGCCAATTTTACCAGATGCACCTTTAATGATAACGTACATATAATGATAATGTTCAAACATGAGCTATGTGATGGAAAAACATGGAGACAGTGGTGAGAGCGGCCATGCTGTATGGTTTAGAGACAGTGGCACTGAGGAAGAGGCAGGAGTCAGAGCTAGNAGTACATCAGAGGGACAGCTCATGTTGGACGTTTGGGGGACAAAGTTAGGGAGGCCAGATTAAGATGGTTTGGAGAACAGTGATGAGTTTTATTTTGATGACTGCACTTTTGTATTTGTAAAAAAGCATTAATTTGGTTTTATTTGCATTTAAAACCAATTTAAATTTATGTAAATGTAACTGCACTTGATCCAGCTGTCCGGATATTCATCATCACTGCAATGATGCTTCTGCAATGCTGCTTAATTAATGTGTGTGCAATTTAAGTATCATTAATTACTTATATAACATCAGTTATAGTATACTAGTTATTAACGACGCCACAGAAAAGATTTTATTTTTGGCACTAGCAGGGTTGAGAGGGCGCGAGCTCTCAAAAAAACAGGGAAGTGGGGCTCCTGGGGGAAAAAAGTTTGAATACGTCTTTATAAATGTAACGATCTACCTAGCTGGACGTTATATTAGCTAGCATTTCTTAGCCTAGTAGATCAGGTTTCCAGGTAAGCGAAAGATGAGAATGGGCAACACACTGGAGCTTTCGCTTGCCAACTGAGCTGGCTAATAAATTTATGATTTCCAATTGTGAAAATGTCTCCTCGTATTGATATGATCTGATGTTTTGGCATACTGCCTACACCCGAACGTCCACAGGCTTCACCTCGGCAGCTTCCTCTTGCTAGAGTGGGAGTTCACAATGGAAATTCACAAGACGAGGCCAAAAGAGCGGGAAGGAAGATGTTTAATTAGGACATGAGGGCTTTAAGCAGCCTGTGTGAGTGTTAGCGGAGGTTCAGGTTTGTCAGGATGGTTTACCGACTTCATTTGCGCAGCCATCTGCACACAGGGTACGAGGGGTTACGATATGCACGGTCTCTCTCTCTCTGGCTCTCGATGACACACACTCACACTCACACACACACACCAATGTCGGTCGTTATAAGAGGCCGATTCACTGAAACCTGCATCAATATGAATATGGCTCAGCCGTAATTGAACATTAACATCATTACCGCATGAATGTGCTAGAAGCGGATTTTATTACGTTATGGAACTATTCATGTTTGAATTCTTCAATCTGGTTTCTAACCAATTCCCTCTCAATTTGGCCATCGCTAAATCTCATTATGCTCGAATTTCCTTGACTGTAACCTTCACCTAAATGAGACAGCTGGCCAAGTGCCTCTCTCCTGCCCCAAAATCGAGGTGGAATACAAATAAAGCAAGAAAACAAGCAGCAGAGAGGAAATAAATAAATGAAGGAATATAAAATGCTGAGAGTTGTACGGCTTCTCTATCCAAAGCATCCGCAAAACAAGCAGAATTCGGGTTATGATCCCTAAGACTGAACGGATGGTCGGAGGAAATATAACATGTTTAGGATTTTTCACACTGCTGCTGTGTTTTTTTTTTGCACACTGATTCAAATGAGAAATGTTAGATTTTTATATCAACTACCTTAAAATTAGAAAATTATTCAATTCTAGTAGGAAAAAATGTTTCCAGAAGAACAAGATGCACCAGCTAGTATTTAATTAAAAAGTTTATCATGAAACACTGTTGTTATTTTATATATGTGTGCATATACAAATATATTTGATTATTTAGCTATGGCCGACTGTTTAATAAAAACTCTTATTGGGTTAGTTTGCATGTGTAACTAGCTATTGCTTGCTTAGCTATCCCTGCACTAGCCATCTTAGCAGCTTAGAAGACTCCACATTTAAAGGTATATTTAGTTAAAAATATATATACGACTAATCGAAGCCGTTAAGTATTCCCATTCCTGCCCATGTCCACAAAGCTCCGCCCCCCTGGGATCTACGGTGGCCGAAGTGTATCTATAAAATAACTTCTTAACCCTTAGAACCAGATGAAGGCATTTTTTTGCATATTTTCCGCAGATTACAGAGAATATCAGAGACATATCTCTCTACTGAAACCATAACTGTCTGGCACACACTTCCAAGAGACTAAGTGCATTTTTATTCATATAAACGGTCGTATCAAAAATACGCTAGCATTTATATATCAAATAACGATAGATCTATATGTAGCCGAGGATGTCCTGGGAAATTAAAAAAAAAAAAAGATAGCGATTGCTATCTTAGAAGCCTCGTAATAAAGAAAGTTTAAAAAAAGGGCATTATTTCATTTTATGAAGTGAACTTGTGGAGATACAGCAGCTTTCCTGTCTGCAAACTGAATTGTGCCTCTGAAAAGAATTATGAAGTAGGCTAGCTGAGCAGAGAGATGAACAGGATTGTGCTGATTAGCTAAAAGAAACATGTCCTACTTGAAGAAAGCACGTTCGCTGGGTCCGAATATGGAAGCAGCAGTGGGAACATTGCTAAGAAGGAAACCCTTGCAGACAGAATTTTACCACAAAAACCACAGCATGTGAGTTCAAAGAGTTCAAAGTTCAACTAGATGAAGTCGACCCTTTCCCCTTCAGTGAACTGGCTTTTCCACTGGAGAATTTTATTCACATCTGGAAGAAAAGTTTTAAGGTGTCTCCCATAACTGGGGCAAAGGGTCAAAAACCGTAAATGTCGGCACCTCTGTAAAAGGCACAATTGTAAAGGTGAAACCTACATTTAAAGCAGAGCGTCGGAGTAACGTCTTGATTTCTTTTTTGTGACCTAGTAGACCTACAACACCAAACATCTTCATTGATTCTTTACCAAACCACTCCTTTATCTCTTAAACCATGTAGCAGGTCACATCAGCCTCTTTCACACCTCTGCTAAACATGATAAGAATGCTAAACACTGCTTTAGCTTACTCACCTCTACTAACAGCCCCGGGGCTCTTTCTGAGAGGAGAGTCAAGGGCAAATTCCACTAAAGGACACAGCGGCGACACTCACGCCGGTCCCGCTACTCAAGACACTCGGCCACTCTAGTTGAAGGCACAGCCGGTCATTTATTTCTCTAAGACAGAGAGAGCACCTCTTGCTGGGCCTGATTGCGTCCCATTTTGCTCTTGTGATTGTGTGACCTTCCCTACGCCGGCTGGAACACTAAATCTCTTGTAGTCTAATGACGTCGCCTGATGTAAGCTGAATTGGTATGGAGCAGCACTAATTAGACACGGCTTATAATAACACGCCCTCCTCCTTCTCCATCGTTCCCTAGCGCACGTTCTTTTCCTCCATCTGCATCTCTCTCGCTCCCTTGCCTCCCTCCCTTAGTGCTTCTCCCTAGCTCCCTCATCCCTGTCTACCTCTCTCTGTGCTTCATTAGCGCTGTAGGATTACTTAATGGAGCAGATTAGTTAAAACACACACAATCGTGCCGCTTCTCAAACTGAGCACTCGTCCTCTGGAGAAAGGAAGAAGGAGCTCACTTTTTCCCTGGATGGGATGACAGCCAGCAGGAGATGCTATCACTCAAACGCGGACCAGTGGGCACTTGCCAAGGCTGGAGGGAGCTCGTCTGTATCCTCAGCACAGCTCTGCCAATGCTACTAAACCGACACTTTTTTTTTCCTGCATTTCTACAAATCTGAGTCTCTATATTTGGGTTCATCGCAGTGGAAAATGAAAAGTCACACTAATCTCGCTGTTAATGAAATCAGAAGAAAGATTAGAACTTATGAAAGCTGCACCCACACTTCCAGATCAGAGCAGAGACGTTGCATAACACTCAGAGTATTTATGGCCGAGCCGGGCTGACTCTGAATGTAATGACTCGTCGCATTCGCTGTCGTTCTGTGACGTTCAAGGCGCTGATGATAAGCCAAACTACTAGGTACTTACAGAACTTGCAACCTAAATGCCCCTTTTACTATGGTAAAGTACAGAGAAGAAAGCAAGTTCAACTTTTCCCGTGGCTCTCGGTATGACTCATACACACTTGCAGCAGGTTTCATTTCTGTCTCTCAAGATAATTGCAACACATGGGGTCATAATGTAAGTGGGCTGGCCCTAGTTAGCCAAATGAAGTGGACTGGGCTATAATAGGCTTTTAAATACTCACTTTATTTCTCTTGCACTTGCACTGAAGACCCAAACCATAAAAAATCGGCTCTACGACAGAATGCTTTCTTCTGAGCGAAAATCACTCGAAATGATAACGTTGAAGCAGTGTTTCCATGTGAGGCGCTGCAAAATCGTTTCTGCCACCGGATAAAATGAAGCACAACACTCCACAGCCAAACAAGAAGAAGTGCACTTGAACACTAGACACTGACCTAACGATGGAGCAGAGCCATGGCCTTGGCTAGTAGGTATGTCTGGCGGGTTCTCCGTAGGGATTTAACCACATAGTGTGTTTGCAAGTGTGTGTGTGCACTAAGGCTCCTGCAGGAACCATATTTGACATGAACAGAATGGTTCAACACACAAATGCAAGCCAAAAAAAAAAAGCAGAAAATATGAAAATACCTGAAGAATGCTAATTTAGAGCTGTAAAAGTGCAGGGATTAATTTTGTTACCAGTGCAATGAGGTGCAAAGCAGTATGAGGTGAGCACCAGATTAAGTGGATATGGGAAAAAGTTGGCATGGGATGAGTTGGATGTGGAAATAAGTGGGTGAGGTTGGTGTGGGCACCAAATGATGTGTCCATGGGATGAGGTGGGAGTGGAATGAAGTGGATGTGGGATGAGGTGTGTGTGGGATAAAGTGGAAGTGGGATGAGGTGGGCATGAGGTGTGGATATAGGAAAGCACTGGCATGGGTTGAGGAAGACCTGGGATGAAGTAGGAGTGGGATGGAATGGGCATGGAATGAGGCGTCCATGGGATGATTTGGAAATGGGATAGCACGGGAGCGGGCTGAGATGAGATTGGGATAACGTAGGAGTGGACGACTTGGGAGTTGGATGAGTAGGACGTGGAAGGAAGCTGGTACAGAATGAGGTGGACACAGAATCAGGCTGGCATGAATTTCAGGTGCAAGTGGGATGAGGTGGGAATGGGATGAACACCCTTACCCCACTTCAATTTGCGAGATATGTTTAGGTTGACTTTACTTGACTTGTTCTACCCGTACTCTACAACAGGACATGAGATGAAATTTCATGGGATGAAATGGGAGTGGAATGAGGTTAGCATGGAGTGAAGTGGAAGTGGGACGAGGTGGGAGTGGGATTTTTACTTTTTACACAGTACTGAGTGACTCCAGAGACAGAGAGTACATAATAAAGAAGGCACAGAGACAGAGAGTACATAATAAATGTGGTACATTTGTAATTAACGTCTGAGTTGCTCTGATTTCTACCCTGCAATCTGCTGCGGTGCTGCATTCCCGTCCGCTCTGTGCGTTTTAAATACATCTGTTTTCACACTGCTTAACATCTGTGCATTTGCAGCATATCTCTAAATGCATGTGTGAGATTTTCTCACATTTCCTCCTTCTCCAGTTTTTCCCCTCAGTCTGTGTTTAGAGGCTGGTGCTCAGTTTGAGAACAAAGGTTTACTACAGCTGGAATCTTACTCCGAGTGAGACAGACCGTAATCATAATCAATCATCAACACAATACTATTATTATTTTACAATTATAAAGCCAAATCTAAAATGTTTCTACCGGTTATATGTACACCCGTAATATATACATTGTTTTGCTTTATAAGCCGCATTAATATGCCAGGCATTTTTATTTCACGAGATAATTTCAGGTCCCTGCTGGAACATTCTAGTTTAGTGTTTATCCCATTAATGTTGCCATAAACAATGATAAACCGTCTGTAAAAATAGATTTCGGTGAATATCGACTCGCCTCGTCGAGTTCGAGTCCTCCGAAACGAGGAGAGCCCAATAGCAGCATCTTATTTTGGTCTGCAGTCTAGATGTACATCCTCTTAGACACCAGCGAGTCATTTCAGTGCTGCATAACTTCCTCAGATGCACTCTTTCCTATGCTCTTGATCTAAAACCTTCTGCCAAACCTCTTAAATACCAAGACCTTCCAAGAAGGTCTTCCATGAAGATAACTTTATACGTTTGTTCCTTTGTCTAATCACAATAATGCTCGTTTTACTAGCCTTTTGTGTACAGAATAAAATGCCTGAGTGGAGAGATGTGTCCTGAGAAGATGCAGAAGTAATGTAACCTCCCAGTTATTTTCCTACAGCAGCACATGTTGAAGTGTTTTATTCCTCTTGTACAACAGCAATTTGACGACACTAACTGTTTTTCATTGATATTTATTTATTTAATGTTGAGGAATGTCCATAAAACAAGTACGTCTCTGTTCTCACTTATGCTACAGCAGCTATAAACATTTATTCCCTCACTACCCTGGTTTGTGTCTCTGAGAGACCTGCAATTATTCTGTTTTACAATGTCTCTTCGGTGTTTCACGTTTGAGACAGGTCGATTGTTGGACGTGATGCAAAGGAGTTTTTATCCTGTAGGCAGTTAATATGCTACGTTCTTAGTATGCTACATGAATCTTTCAGTAACCTCTGAACAGCTTGTCTCCGAATCCTGTTGGACAAATGTGATAGCTATGCGCCAGGCAAAGCACTGCTAGACTAGCATCTGCCGTAAAAACAGACAAATTGATCAATTAAAAGAAGCAACATATGCTCAATGTTATCATTATAAAAGTCATGCATAAACATTTCGTAGTGTGGGGATTGCGGCACGTACTGTAAACAACGATGATTAGTAATTTAACAATATGATGATGACAGATGTACAGACTTCGAGTCTCTGTGACAAATACAAATTTCCATTATGAATCAATGCCCAAATGTAGATAAGATTATAAATATTGATATTTTCCCCCCTCGCACGATTCAATACGGACTGAATAGAGAACTCACCGTTCCCATTGGCAAATGTCTGTGTAATGCTAACTGTGTCCGACTAATCTAACCTCATCTAACCTAATCTCTTCAATCCTTTATATCCAACAGAATGCCTGCTCCCAATTACTGCCAGACAGGAAATGAAGGCTCAAGGTTATTCTCACATGATGAGCGACACACCGGCACAAAACACCATTCCACCACTGGTGGGTGAAGTTCATGGGTAAGGTCAGCCGTGAGACACCCACACTACCACTGGTAACACACTATAGTCTCACATAATCTCTTACTCACACACATACACACCTCGTACACCATAACACTCCTTTTTGGTTTTGTCCGGGCTGAACGTTGCAGTGTCACTCTAATCTCAGTGTCAGATGCTCCACCTTGAACTCATGGTATCTTTTGTACACTTTTCTGGTCACGAGCTTCAGGATCTTGAAAGTTGCAATCTGGTATCAGTGCATGCACATTGGGGAGAAAACAAGAAAAAAAAAAACTTTTGAACACCATGACACAGTAAGGTTTTCTAGAGTCACAGAATCCTGTATTCAGTTCTGTTTGGCGCAAGTAAACAAGATAATCGGTGCAAACGGCGGTCCGACGCCCTTTTCCAGACACCCACCAGTAGACGGTGTAGACAGTTTAAGTAAGGAAGACACTAAGCGGTGGTTCTTGACCACATTTATTGACGAAATGATCCATTCTAGCACCTGATGGAATTCTGACTTGCGAGACTACTCAAATCACAGACAATGTACGTTATTTTCACAAGAAAAGAAAAAAGTGACTGCACTACAGACTAGCTTCACTTTTGCTTTGTCCCGCTTACAATCCAGTCACAATATAGTGGGCGGAACCCAACGTATTAGTACCTTGTCTGCATCCCTTCTTACTGAGATTGGATTACTAACCCTACTGAATATTACTGGGCAATATAACAATCTACTATCAGTATTTTCTAAATGTTACAACTGACCTGTTTCTGACTCATAGCCGCCATATTTATGACCATCGGCAAGACAGCAGTGGTGGACAAATCAAAACCTACAAAAACACTGATCAATGCTTTTCATCTGTACCAAGTCCCAGGAAAAATACACAGTATACAGATCTGAAGTGTATTTGACTTTGACAAATCTAACATTCAAACACATTGATAAATATGCGGTTGAATGCTTGAATCTGATTGGTCAGAAGGCGCGTGTTATTTTCACGTAACAGCACAGGTATTTTTCCGGCTGAAACGATAATAAACGGATTATAAAAACCGTGTTGTTAAACAAAGCACAACGATATCGACAACTACAAGACTACAAAAAACCAACTTTAGCTGAATGGAAGAGGAAAAGTAGGAGTCTTCAATATAAGGCGGGAAGTGTATCATTTGCCATGTCCGTGTATGATGTCTCTAACTCTACTGTAGTAACGGTTTCCGTGGGACTGCTGCGAGAATTGGAAGTTCATGGGCAGAGTGAAACGTCCCTGTACGTTTATAGTAAATATAAGCACTCTTGGAACGCCGCTTTCACCTCAAATTTGTGGACCGGACCTAACTGTTGTACAATTCGTGACAACGATAAACACACAAAATCTACTTAACTAAGACTGCCCACTTGTGGAGAATCTCCACCCTGCTAAGGTGAGTAAACGAGTTCTTCACGAGTGCATCATATCGGAAAAAAAACTGCTTCGTGGGAAACAACTACAGAACTGAAGTTTAATTGCTATCTTGAAATTGTAGTGCTGTCTTTCTTTTCATATCGTCTCTGAGTTTAATAGGATTTGTCTGGGGTTTTTTGTGTGTTTAGTTCTCTCTCTCTCTCTACCTCTCTCTCTCTTTCCCCACCAATGCAAGGAATGATTGCAAGGGAACACCTATTAGACACAATAAATGTTTTTTACCGAGCCGTACAGTAGCCTGGGTTGATGAGCCAATTTCTTTATTCCCTTTTCAAAAGCATCTTGTTGAGAGTTGGCTGCAAATTGGCACATCTAGCTCAGATGAATCCAAGATGAGGCTGGTGTTGAATACAAAATAAGAGACATTAGTGTATTGCGTGCTTTGTTTTGCTGCGGAGACGTAACATGTAAATAAAAGACAACTCGTCCGACGCGATCTACACAGAAAAGTAGATGGATGTGATTTTGACGTGAATGAATGCAATTCTGAAAGTATTAGCAGACTGGAGAGGTGACGTGCATGTGTAATAACGTGAGTCATACTCGGGAACTTCACCACAGCCATTCGACCGCCTGGCGTCAATAAGACGACTGAGTATTTTTTTTTTTTGGTTCAGCTTGATTTTTTTCAGGCTGTTGCTGAGCCAGTAAGGTCAGCTTGGCCTTTGTGTATGGGTAAAGAGCTCCAGAGCAGCGCAGAGACAGTGACAAAGACTACTGTGATCAAGCTGTAACACCCAGGAAGGTGACGGGAGATGATGTGTGTTTGCGGCACGCGTCAGATTGCAAATGCCATCTTGTAGGAGATTGACACAGTGATTTGACTGGAACAGACGAACACGCGTCTGGGATGGAAACGAAATTCGGCTCAGCCTGCATGAGCAATGTCCTCCGGCATTAAGCAGTCACAAACGGGAGCAGTGTGTAAAAATACACGGACGGACAGACTGAGAGAAAAGTGAGTGATGCAGAGAGAGTTGATGTATGGAAAGACAGATATGGTGGAAAAGAAACCATGTGAACAGGTGAGAGAGTAAATGGAGGAATAACGGAATGGGATGGCAGACAGGTTAGAAGGCATATGGATCGAATGAAGAGGGAAAGAACAGGGAGAAAAATAGATATAGACGTGATGGAAGAGAGGGTGAGAAAAAGAGACGAATGAAGGAAGGAGAAGAAAAGTTTAAAAAAAAAGGTTAAGGGATGAAAAGAGTGGCACTGAAAGACAGAGGAGAGAGAAGGACAATGTGGTAATGAGAGCCAGAGAGAAAGAGAAAGTGGGTGAGAGCAAAATGGACAAAAGTACAAAGAGGATAATAAGGCAAGACAGATTAGCAGTGGCGTGAGAGTGAGACAGATACGCACAGAATAACAGAGCAAGAGAGACAGACAGCACGCGTTACAGCAAGAGCAAGTGAAAGAGAGAGAAAGAGTGAGAAGCAGGACATGGAAGAGAGTGAAGGATGTGTGTGAGAAAGGAGAGTAAGACACGGAGAGAGAGCGAGAAGGTGTGTGTGTGAAAGGAAAAGTAAGACAGATATGAAGAAAAAACAAGAGATTAAAAAAGTTTGGGTGTGTCTGCATGTGTATGAGAGAGTGAGATGGACAAAGGAAGAGACTGAGAAATGGTGGAAGAGAGAGAGAGACACAGAGAGAGAGAGAGAGAGAGAGAGAGAGAGAGGGAGAGAGCGCAAGTGAAAGAACATGTGTGTAAGGTGACTGAGGCATATGATGACAAAGTGAGAGAGACTGTGAGACTGTGGAAAAGAGTGTGTGTGTGTGTGTCTGTGAAGACAAGATGGTGAGTGTGTGCACAAGAACCAGAGAAAGAACCTGAATAACAGGGAGAGAGACAGAGAGAGAGACAGACAGAGAGAGAGAGAGAGAGAGAGAGAGAGAGAGACGGTGAGTGTGTATAAGTGAGAGAGAGAAAGAGATTTGAGGGCAGGCAAAACAAGACAGCAAGAGAGTGGGAGATTGTACGAGAAAGAAAGAGAGAGAGAGAGAGAGAGAGAGAGAGAGAGAGAGAGAGATGATGTGTGGGTATGTGATGGTGTCTCTCCGTGGTGCTGTTTGCTCTGTGATGAGAGGATTTCCATTTCTGCTTCCACAATAATCAAACAGCAGCGAGGGGCTTCAAAGACACACACCACTCCTTTAATGAATATTACGAATAAAAAAAAGAGTGCACGCTGGGACTGGGAGTGTGTGAGGACGGTGTGTGTGTGTGGTGTTGTTTTTTTGGGGGGGAGGCTACAAATTGCTCACGGATGTGTAAAATGAAAGTGAGCAGCCACAGGTGCAGTGAGGTAGGCGTGATCAGCACGGTAATGTGCGCCTGGGCCTCACCTGGGGCGGAAAGGTCGAGGTAATAAATCAGCTGAGCTCGGCGTGAAAGAGATCGTCCTGCGCTTGTGTAAACAAGGCCCTATAAATAAATGATCATTATAGTCTGATCAGCAGAGCAAGGGCGTTTTCTGCCTTCCCTTTTCTCTCTCTCCATCTAAAGGTGATGTAGGAGTCATGCATTATGCATCTTAATGGAATTGCTCGGCGTCGGAGCAAGCCAGCAGTGTGGGTGTCTGCGTGTGTGTGTGTGTTTTGCAGGTGTGTGAGATGTGTGACCCAGTGATCACGCATAATCATCTTCATTTCCTTGTGATACAACATTGTTAAGCTCCATCTCACCTCTTTTTTTTTTTTATATATATCAGTTTTTTTATGTCACATCTTTCATGAGGACTTATGCAACACAGTACTAGCAAACTGACACAGCTAATGTTAGCAATGAACTAAACGGGCTTGATTGTGATCGTAATTTGGCAAGTTTTAGGAATACTGACTCTTTCAGATGCTGAAATTGAGCTACTGGTAAAAAAATAGACAGTGTGATACACACACACACACACACACACACACACACAAGTTGACTAGCATTTAGCGAGCTGTCTCACTATTTGTGGCATTTCTAAATCGTAAGTTCATACACAGTAAGTGAGTAAATGTTGTCCAGCCGTTTTGCTCTCTATATTACGAATGAAACACACTCGGAGGAAGCGCTATCAGCCCTCTTCCACATACATAAGCTAACAGACACCCGAGATTGCCTACTGTTGCTGTGATTGACAGGGGAGAGAGAGTACACCCCTCCCACTCAAAGAGCACAAAGGAATGTTTAAACAAAATTAAAGCTTTATACAAAAAAATAAAAAGTTGTGGAAGCACGTGCAACGACAACCCACTGTAATGAGACGCTGGATCAAGCCTGAATCGATGGGTTGATCCTGTACAGAAAAAAAAACAGACACCAAACACGTCTCGTCTAACTGACGTCATCGGGGGCAAGTTTAAAACGGCGTGAATTTGATTTCCCCGGGACATTAGCGCTGAAAGTGGGCAGCCCATCACCTTCATTAGAGGAAGAGCGAGTGCTTTTGCGCATCCCATTACTTATGAATGGGCTTTCCTTTCCCTCACAGGCTGAAAACACAAGCAGCGCTACAACGCTGTGAGATGCAGCTCCTCCACCGCACACGCAGCATTCATCCTTAATACTCGCTACTTAAAAGTGTTCCTCGTGGGGTTGTGAAGTGCTGCCTGCAATCGTTCATTCCTACCTCCTGAGTGCTTCATTAGAGCGCCTCGCCGTACAGCAGCAACAACACCGTTTCACATAAATTCTCACATCTGCATTATTAACTGAAGAAGTGCCTCAAACCTGAAAATAAAAAAACAATTCATATCCCTCAAATCTCTTCATTACGCCCCAAATAAATACATTCCTGACACGGGCAGGTAATAAGCTCCCTGTGCTCGCTCGCTCGCTCGTGCCCTGAGTAGCTCGGGCCTCCTATTTGTGAAGAATGCTAATACATAAATGTTTGAACATACAGCGATCAATCAGTGCTCTCGCGCTCGTACACGGCTTTCTCCACCTTCTCTGATCCATTTATTTGTTTAACACGGAAATACGCCCACTAGTTGTAATCTCCATATGAACTGATATCTTTCAGCCCGTTTCTGTGACGTTTCTGTTATACGTCATCAGTAATCAATAAAAGTTTCAGGCTTTTTGTTTCGTTATTGTTTTGTTTTTTAATGCAGTGGCACTGTTTTTCAGGAGGTTTGTTAGCAAGCCCAGATATCGTGATACATATTGTGCATCGTAGAAAAGTCTTCGAGTATCCGTCTGACATTTCTGTCATATCACCCAAGCCTAGTATATAAATATATAAAGTATAGTATTTTTTTTTATTAGCAAGCGAACTAACCCATCCAGTAGAAATGTAGTAATATCCAAAGAAACTAGCAATGTAATTTAATTCAGTACCCTTCAGTAGTGGCTTATCAACTGTTATTGCGACACAGACGTACATTCACATACAGTAGCTAAGGCTGCGTCTAGGCTCTGCTTCGGTTAAAGTTCTACTACGTAAAGTTGTCTTAGCTGCATCTTATACTGTTTAGCATAAATGTAACACTTGGCTACGACATATCTAGCAGTTACGACCTCCTTAGTTAACTCTGTCTGCTGATATCAGCTGCAGGATACAGAGAGACGTTTCACACTTCAACTGCCTCCTTCCTGTTCCCTTCCTGATGTTTTCCGTGTAGTCGCTGGACAAGAGGTTAGACTCAAGGTCTGTTTACAGAAGGCACACAGAAGCCGTCAGAGTTTTTACCACCACTTCCACGAGTTATTCCCTGCTTCACACACTACACGTGTAGGTGGAACGGCTAACTACTGCAGTGTATCCTGTGTACC
>CM074947.1:2019220-2029694 GCA_037577455.1 Pangasius macronema
TCCTTTAAGTCCTGTAAGTTGCGAGGTGGGGCCTCCATGGATCAGACTTGTTTGTCCAGCACATCCCACAGATGCTCAATCGGACTGAGATCTGGGGAATCTGTAGGCCAAGTTCCTCAAACCATTCCTTTTTGCAGTGTGGCAGGGCGCATCATGCTGCGTGAAGAGGCCTCTGCCATTAGGGAATACTGTTGCCATGAAGGAGTGTACCTGGTCTCCAACAACGGTTAGGCAGGTGGTACGTGTCAAAGTAACGTCCACAGGTTTCCCAGCAGAACATTGCCCAGAGCATCACATTGCCTCCGCCAGCTTGCCTTCTTCCCATAGTGCATCCTGGTGCCAGCTCTTCCCCAAGTAAGTGACACACACGCACCCGGCCGTCCACATGATGTTAAAGAAAGCATGATTCATCAGACCAGGCCACCTTCTTCCATTGCTTCATGGTTCAGTTCTGATGCTCACGTGTCCACTGTAGGTGTGTTCGGCGATGGACAGGGGGTCAGCATGGGCACTCTGACCAGTCTGTGGCTACGCAGCCCCATACGCAGAAAGCTGTGATGCACTGTGTGTTCTGACACCTTTCTATCAGAGCCAGCATTAACTTCCTCAGCAGTCTGTGCTACAGTAGCTCTTCTGTGGGATCGGACCAGACAGGCTAGCTTTCGCTCCCCATGTGCATCAGTGAGCCTTGGGCGCCCATGGCCCAGAACCCTGAAGTTGTCCTTCCCTGCATACCAGGAACACCCCACAAGACCTGCCGTTTTGGAGATGCTCCGACCCAGTCGTCCAGCCATCACAATTTGTCCGTTGTCAAAGTCTCTCAGATCCTTACGCTTGCCCATTTTTTCTGCTTCCAACACATCAACTTCAAGAACTGACTGTTCACTTGCTGCCTAATATATCCCACCCTTTGACAGGTGCCAATGTAATGAGATAATCAATATTATTCACTTCACCTGTCAGTGGTTTTAATGTTATGGCTGATCGGTGTGTGTGTGTGTGTGTGTGTGTATATATATGTGTATATGTGTTAGTGTGTGTAAAGCTTTACTCCAAGCTCCTGTGACAAATCAGAGCTCAATAAAGTGTTACTCTATCCTGTTCATTAAGCGCAATAAACAGGACACATGCAGTGAGTGAGTAAAACTGCGATGAGGAACGTGATAAGTGGTTGTATATGTGCTATGACTACGCCAGATGTTAGCGAAAAAGCAGGTTCCACTGTTACGCATAAACTACAGCCATCATGTAACAATGGAGGATGTTTTCACTGTTACACATGGATTAGTGAAATAAATCTTTTTCTAAACACTTTCCTTTAAGGTCCACCAGCTCTGTTTTGCCCGTTCCTTACCCCGCTGCGGCCTCTTCGATCTTTTTCCTACATTAAACGAAAATTAGTCTGACTCTCGGATGAGCCAGGAGAGGAGGATGATGAGGTGTGCAGCATTTATTAACGACCACTTGCTGTTCACTACAGCACCCATAATGCATTGCACCTAAACAAAGTATACGCCCTCTTCAACTCCTACTCGGAAAGTCCTACTCAGATGGTCTCCACCTCGAGTTTAGCAAGTGACGCCAAATCTAAACGGCCTCTTGCGGCATCGACATTAAACACAGCAGCACTCCTCTCTCTCTTTCCTGCCTCGCCATTTCTTCACTCACTAAATCTGCCTTCTTTCACCTCTGTAATATTGCTCGTTTACTTCCCTTGACGCTGAGACCCTGGTTCACGCCTTCATCACTTCTCGACTCGACTACTGTAACTCTCTCTGCTATGGTCTACCAAACTCAACATTAAATAAGCTCCAATATATCCAGAACTCTGCAGCCAGGGTTCTCACGTTTTCTAAGAAATCCTCTCATATTACTCCCATCCTACACAGACGTCACTGGCTCCCCGTTCGCTCTCGTATTCACTACAACGTTCTCCTCATCACCTTCAAAGCACTGCATGGTCTCGCCCCTCCATACATCTCTGATCTCATTCATTCTTATTCTCCAGTTCGCACACTATGCTCCTCAGATACTGGTCTACTGTTAATCCCACACCACAGATTAGCATCGCTTGGTGGACGAGCGTTCTCTCTCTCTGCTCCCACACTCTGGAATTCTCTCCCCAAAAACATCCGTGATCTTTCTTCATTACAGGATTTCAATACCCACCTTAAATCACATCTTTTTCTTTCTTATTTTTCTGACCTGGCTGTATGACCTGATTCATGCCATGGATTTCTTGTTTATTGTCTTTTGTTCTTTGTCTGCTGTCATGTTGCCTTATTGTAAAGCGACCTTGAGTGTGCAGAAAGGCGCTATATAAAATAAACTTCTTCTGAACTTCTTCATGTTCATTCTTCATCATGCACAACAGCTATCGGATGCACAGAAGAACACACCGTTGCTGATCATTTCCAACTGTAGCGTGACTTATATAAGTGAGGAATAACACACGGCAGTGTGTGCGGTTATACAAATATAACGCACACTGAGGAACGGGGAATGGTGGATCCTCCCCTGAAGGGGATTACTTTCATATAACCGTATGGTCTGGAGTGTGTTATTTCTCTTATACCACAGAGATTTACCAACGATTATGATGTTTAATTTATTAATGAATGTTATGTCAGACATTATAATAGTCATGCAGCATCGGAGAGACGTGTTGGTTATTTTGTCAAACAGCACGTTTTTCATAATCTGTTCATCATTAGGCTTAGAGTATGTGGTGTGTCTGCTTTACACGTCCCTGTGTGTGAGCTGTTACTATAGAAACAATGATATATTAGAGCCAGCGCATTAGTATATATAAACCTGTCGTTAATGTTACAGCCAGAACTACTGTTCTGACCAATCAGATTTGAGCATTCGAACATGCTTAAACCCAGCATGTATTATTTATTTATTTATAACAACAAATATTAAAGGCACTGACGTGTGCAATTATTACATGATTATTATATTACATTACAGTATGTGTCGAGATCCAACCCGTGTGTAATTACTGTCTTTACGTACACGTTAATACACGTACATGTTCCTGCGCGTTGTTAAAATCGTACAAGACACGTTTATGCTGACGAAGACGTCGTGAGTTGAAAGGAAAAGTGAAGAGAGAGTTTTCTACTGATCTATCTATAGTTATTTAACACCCACTTCAACTTTTTGTTACTGAAAGACCTTGGGAAATTTGCTGATTTTTTATTTCTGACTGCTTCTTGCAGTGCTATTCAACTCTAAAATAAATAAATAAATAAATAAAAATAACGCACCCAGTGCACACACAAGTAAGCGCTGTCAGAACTGACAGTTGATTAAAAATAGACACGTCGTTATCATGGTCAGCAAACATGGAATTAACCCTTAATTGCCGGAGGAGTAATAAGGCATTTTTTTGCTGACATCCCCGTTCCTCGTTTTATTTCCCGTCCTTTATCGGAGCGAGCCACGACACCTCTCACGTCCAGCCATCACAGCCAGAGCCAGGGGTCATTCAATTATAGCCTCGTGTAGTCCGATTTAATCATCAGCCCCCTGCTCATTAAAATGCAAATGGAGATCATAATTAATAGATTATGTGAGAGTGTTAATGAGAGCAAATGACAAAATAATAATTAAAGGCTAGATAACAAATTACATCGGAAAAGATGAATATTTCAGTGATTTTTTTTTTATGACATTTCTCAGAACCTGTAACGTAAGGAGGAGTCAAGTCAAGTCAAGTCAACGTTTCTCCAGAACCTCGGTGCTTCATAAAACAACATAGTCACCTCACACAACATAGAGTTACAAAACAAGCACCATTTTGGATCCGGAGAGGCCGCTGCGAGCTACTGCCGTGCCGCCATCTTGGATTCGTGGAGTAATGAATATGGAGAAATGAACGCTGGTTAGGTTTAGATCGTGTTTCACTATGATTCAGATAAACATAGAGGAGCATCAGGGTCAGGATCAGGGTCAGGGTCAGGTCAGGTCGAGCGTGTTTCCCGCATAAACTCTCCTGCAGAATTTTCCAACACTGCAGCCGGTTTGAAGCTAAGCTCCATCGTAGCCCAGACTACACGCAAATTTACACCATGTCTGAGTTTACAAACGCCAAGAAATGCAGCACCGCACCATAACATGAATCACAATAAATCAGTTTTTTTTTTTCTAGAGGAATCTGGACACTCTGGACAGCTTTCCCCTTGTAGATACGTCTGCCACAAAACAACACAGTGATTCTGTTTAAACTGGAAGGATTATAAAATCCGAGGGTATCAAGTAGCTAACGAGTAAACGAGTAAACCTCAGGCTTCCGTGTGAATCTGCGATATGATACGGCTTTATTTACTATCCTCTTTTCCAAATCGTTGGATCGTTCCACCCTACCAACAAGCCCTTTTCTCAACTAGCGCAGATACAGATCAAACTGAGATCAAAAGCAAGGTACAGAATTGTTTAAAAAACTTTACTTTTAAGCTGAAGTACTCTCTCATTCAGCATGATCAAATGTAGATTAAGGTTGTAGCCACCTCACGTCTCCCTGTGTAAGCTGTTAGCATAAAAACAATGCATTAGTCATAGCTTAAGTCAATATTTTACAATGTTTTCACCGGTGTTGTGCCAGGTTTTTCATTTGGGTTCTTCCCACCATTCTTTCAACCACATCTCCAGCACCCTTTAAGGCTCCAGTCTCCAGTTACACAACAGTTCGGCTCTCTGGCTAGTAAAAGTCAGGCTTTTTTTTTTTTTTTTTAAAAAGGGTCAGCCGTTTCTCTGACCCGGTGTCAGCTGAAAAAGGTCATTAATGCTTTATCACTGTCAGACAAACTCGAATGTTTTATCTGCCAGAGGTCTTAAACTCTGCCCAACGTTAAGCGAGAGAAAAGTGGAAGAGAGCTGCGTCACTGTCAAGAAAAGTTTCACTCCTGCTACAGCTGCAGTGTTTGTTTTTTTTGTTCTCCTTCTCAATAATTTAGCAAAAGGAAACAAAGATGAACCACGCGAAAAATAGTTCTCATAGAGAACCGTTGTCACGTATCAACCACTTGATGCGGCGGGAACACAATGTGCAATCATTCGCAATTCAAGAGTGATTTACTGCGCACTTCCTCCAGAGCCTCTCCAAGTGAAACAGCATTTGGCAAGAGCACAATGAGCAGGAATTATCGGCCCTAAATACCCACGCTTTCGGTTTGTTTACAAAATCCCATAAGCAGCTGTTTCCCTGCAGCGCGAGCAAAGCTGTCCATGCAGGTGATTCTGCGTCCGGCTAATCTTCAGCCTACTTTCTCTCCACAATCAAAATTACACCGTTTCACCAGGGTGTGCTGAGAATCTGACGCCTGCTAAAAGGCTGGTTTAACCGACGATTAATAAAAGCCATTGATTTAAAATCATTCATGTGAAAATGACATGGATGTGACAAATTTGAGCATGTTAGCTTAGCAGCTCTAGCGCGAAAACGAAACGAACCATCCGACGCCAAACTGACGATTCATCACGTCTGCGATCCTGATCATTACCGCTGAGATCAAAGACTAACAAAGACAATAAAGAGCACCACGAGAGAAATACGAGCAGACGTAACAAACACTGATCAGCTCAACATCTGTACATAAACACTACAGATGTGTCTTCTACCTGATTTTAATATTCACATATTCATGAACGGATATTAACTCTTAGGAGAAGAAAAAAAAAATGAGTCTTTAATGTGGCGTAACTGAATATCGTTTCTGCACTTCAGTTGAACGTTCCTCTTGTCAGTGGAGGCACGTGTGTGTGTGTTTGACAGATGTAGTATTGAGAAATAATGAACAGAAATATTAAACGCTCATCTCAGAGACTTTACTGGACGTCAGCTCAATATTTCAGCCCGTAGCCCGGCTGTAGCGGCGCGTGCTCACGTGTTGGTTAGAAACGTCAGCTCTGTGAACGTTCTGTTATATCACGCAGAAGTGAAAATCTTCATGTGGCAAAACGTGTTTAGAATAATCGGACTCTCAGAGCACCTTAAATACTTGTACTGTATTTATTAAAAAAACAGAAATGAATGAATGAGTGAATGAATGTTCTATGTGGAAGAGCAGTTGAGACATGCTGTGTTAATTCTTAACTAAAAAATGCGCTTTAATCTGCAAACCTGAGAAGATAGCGGTTTTACGTCACGTTGACGTCACGGGGGAACAAAGTTATTGCTAGTGCAGTTGCTATGGGGTATAATATTTGAAAAAATAATTTCAGGCAGGTTCGTGTTCACTGATAGCTCCTCAAAACGAAATAGCGAGAGCTTGCGAAATCCAGTTTGGAAGCAGAGGAGACGTTGGAGCGAAAGCTGGACTCACAGTCCCAGAATGCAATGCAGGTCTACGATGCAGCTTCGCCGGGTTTCAACATACGGGATGACGGGATGTGATGCTGTTGACACGTCTCTGAAGCTGATCTGTTTGAGCAGGTGAGAGAGCTGGACAGTCTAAAGGACTAAAGCGCTGCCGCACTGCTCTCTTTAGGTAGAGATGAAGTGAGGGATAAATCCCACTGCGCCACTATCGGCAGGTAGGCGATCGGCATTGTGGGTACTGTACCAAAGTGAAAGCAGATGATGTTGCTAAACAATGTCTATAAAAGAAGATTCATTAAAATATAAATCTTGGACGTCACTGAAGATCAGAAGTTAATCGTGAGGATAAATATGCATCTTGTCATGGGTGTTCGGAGGGAAATGCATAAAGAGTCAAAACATTTCCTAAACATCATAAACAAAATGCAGAGCGAACAAAGTGGGTCAGTTTTTCCCATCATGTTAAGGCCTGTGCTCTAGTTTTAGTGTCATCAGTCACTGCTCGCTCTCCTCTAATTTAACAGCGCTCTCCTTCTAGTAAACAGTGACGACGATTATAAAACTGGCAAAATCCCCATTAGTAACACTTAGGAGACGTACAGTCTGTCGCGATGCATTATACATGACTGACCACAGGCCCGTCCCATGAGTCTCCGTCTTCTCGTCTCTGCCTGCTGGTCACGAGGACGGAGCAAAACAAACAGATGTGTATGCTCGTCTCAAAGCGAACAGACTCGAGAAGTGAGGCTTTATGAAATCTGCCATCCATCACATGGCTCGAATCCGTGGCCCGGAGTCACCTTGCGCAAGTGAGCAAACGCATCCCGACTGATTTAGCCAGTGGGGGCTAAAAGGTGCATTTGATTCACATAAACGTTGTTGGAAATGCCGACTGTCTGCCGAGCAGCGCTAGTAAACCGGAGGATGTATAAACGCACAGCAGAGAGAGACATTAGCACAGATTCCCTCTACATGTTGTTTTTTTGTGGTAAGTGTAAATGTACACAGCACCAGTAATTAAACCAAACGGAGAGCTGGCGTGCTTTTAATGACGTCACCGTGGCTTGTGAAGTGACCCGGCTCTCTGCTGCACTGGGATTTACACTCATTTCACCTTGTAAAACATGCTTCCACAGTGGGAATTCATCACCTGCAAGTAATCATGGGATTTAAGAGATGCTCTTATAGATCCACGGCTAATGTTGCACCTCTCCATCTTAATCGCTGTTAAAAAAGAATAAAAACAACACCACAATCTGGAAAACTTCTTCTCTGACTCGCACCCTTCCTTCATTTCTTCGAAGGAGGAAACTTTCATTCCAGCATAATAAAAGAGGCGCGTCTGCCCACACACTGCAGAGCAAACACTAACTCGACGCTCCCTCGATGCTGTTCGGCTCCTGAGAGAAGCGCTGGGAGAGTGACAATACTGATATGATGATAAATTACATTGCACTTTTCTAAGAGCATCATCAATACTTTCCCAACTCTCAGTTACTCACCGTGGACGTCATAATCCATTTTGAAACCAATTACATTGGGGGGTTGGGTGGATGATGGCAGACATCAAGTTAAGAATAAAACACGTTGTGTCATGCTGTTATAGGAAAATAATCATCGAGGGGAAGTGTGATGATGCAGAGTTACTGTTAGAGCGTGTGTTATAAGTTGATAAGTTGATTATATTATAAATAACAGCACGTCCTTTGACATCACAGTGATCTGCCAACGAATACGATTTGTCATTCACGAAAGAATGGAATCAACCACAAACCTCCGACACTGGAGACTCCTTCCATAAATGTTAAACAAGCACGTCCTTACAGAAAAATTCACCATATGAACGATTACACATGTCTGTGCAAGTCCCTGTGAATGAGCTGTTGCTATAGAAACAATAACATGTTAATACAAACCTGTGGTTTGCAGCTGCACTACAGTCAGAGTTGCTGTTATAGAAAATTAATCAACACCTCCCCTCCTGACCAATCAGAATCCAGAATGCTGAGCATGTTCCTGTGGGCCAGCGAGGAATCACGATTCCACATGCGCACATCTCTGCTCTTCCATTAGAGAAGGTCGGTTACTGTATTTCAGTCACGCCAGCGCTGTGGAAGCCGAAACGTCAGTCAAATACGTAAAGGATTTATTTGCCATGTTGGTAATGTATACTGTTCGAAATACAGATGTTGATGAATAAATCTGAATTGCATTTAGCCCGGACGTAAACAGTTTGCTCTACAGGTCGGGCATTCTGATCGTCACACATGGTGTGTGTGGGTTTAGAATAAGACGAGTGTAAAGTCACTCCGAAATACTTACTGATGATTGACAATTTAGCAAATCGGGACCTTTTCTTTTTCTCTAAAAATGCAGAAACAGTCTTATTCATGTTACTTCTTTGAAAAATTACTTATTTTACAGGTGAAACTTTTTTTTTTTTTAACACTGAACCACTTTCTCAAATTCCTTTATACACAAACATGTCGCATTTTTTCATTTTTTCAGCAAAACACTGAAAGCATCCAGCCAGCGCGCAATTAACGACTTCTGCCTACGAGATAATAAGCGTTTCTAGGCACTGAGCGCATCACTCACACTGAGGCTGGAGTGGTGCTACATCATCAGGACACACACTCGCTGCAGATTAGTTCTGATTAGTTTTTAAACTATCCATCAGACTGTTTATTAGGATTCAGACGAAGCAGAACATAACGGACTGCGACAGTATAGTGTGTTCTTTTTGATAAACTTTATCCACCACTGGAAATACATCGGTGAACTATATTTCAGAACAAAGTTAGCATTTCTAAACATAATCCGCGTGGACAACAGATAAACCTGATAGTTGTAGTTTGCAGCCAACTCGCACGTACCAGGGAGAGTTCATTCACTCAGATGCAAATCTTATGTTAGCGAGAAATCAACCAAACAGGCTAATTTCCCTAGCTTCTGCATCTTCAACGGCTTTTTTAAAACCACTCGCAATAACGAGAGCGCCTTATGCTGTCATTAATCAACTGAAAATATAAGACAGTGTATAAAATACAGGAGTGTATGAGTTAAGAATGGGAGATATGGCAATATCACCACTCTCGAAAGGCATTGCATGATATGGATCGTGATATAGCTGTAGATGTGGCCATTGAGAATGCGCGTGAAAGGAAAAGAGATCCTGGGTATCACGGAGGTTCACACGCATGCTGCAGGCGCAGGAAAAAGACAAGACCAGTAGGAGGAAGTCGTGTTTCATTTGAACAAACATGGCTTGCTAGTAGCTACGGTAGTTGTGCCAGGACTTACATATACTCTTTTCCCAACCAAACGGTGCTGTTTTGTGTAGCGAAGCCCGAGATCTGCTTGTGCTTGTCCAGCGGATCTGTGAACCTCTCTCAGAACCTTTTTGCAACAAGCAGCAGAGCGCATTAAACGTCGTCGAGCCTACACGGGAAAAAATGGAGTGAGCTTCAGTGAGCTTTTTTTTTTTTTCAGTACAGAAAGTCGATTCGTGTGTGCACATGTAAATATGAATGTCCTCCCTCAAAGTAGCGTCAAATGAATTCCATCTTCTTGTATTGCATTTAATTGTTTTTTAAAATGTTCGACCACTTAGTAATATATGACTACAAAAATAAAAAGTACCTTATTTTTATATTTAAAAGCAGTTCTGCAGACGGAAACGCCTTGTTGATGAGAGAAGTCAACAGAGAATGGCCAGCCTGGTTCGAGCTGACAGAAAGGCTACAGTAACTCAGATANCGTGGGGTGGATGGGCTACAAGAGCAGAAGAACACACTGATTTCCAGCTGAAGAAAAGCGTAGCCTGGTCTGATGAATCTCGATTTCTGCTGAGGAACACAGAGGGTAGGGTCAGAATTTGGCACCAACAGCATGACTGCATGGACCCAACCTGCCTTGTGTCAACAGTCCAGGCTGGTGGAGGTGGTGTAACGGTGTGGGGAATGATTTCATATTTCATGGCTTAAGAGCAAATCCCGGGCCCTACCCAGTGCTCAGTGAGTGTATAGTGCAACATTATTCATCACAATAATGATATTTTATCATTGTGTCACCTGCCCTGATACATGTACAAGCCTAATTAAATCAACATAGCATGATTAAATATTTAAACTTACCCTCGAACCTGTT
>CM074947.1:2029794-2045516 GCA_037577455.1 Pangasius macronema
GTGGCCTTCCCAGTCACCAGATCTGAATCCAGTAGAGCAGCTTTGGGACGCGGTAGAACGGGAGATCCACAGCATGAATGTGCACCTTACAAATCTGCACTTGTGGGCTGTCTTGAGAGCAAATCCTGGGCCCTACCCAGTGCTCAGTGAGTGTATAGTGCAACATTATTTATCACGATAATGATATGTTATCATTGTGTCTCCTGCCCTGATACATGTACAAGCCTAATTAAATCAACATAGCATGATTAAATATTTAAACTTACCCTCGAACCTGTTCGACTGCATAGCACTGGTGATCATAGCTGCCTTTTCTTTTCGGATCTTCTTGTAGCGACATGTTTAACCTCTTGTGAAGATTAAACGTGTGTAGCTGCACCGTTAAACACGTTACTGAGAAGGTGTGTGTGTTTCTATAGAGGCTATAGTATTGTGCTGGTTTATTAATTAGATTAGATGAATGGTCGAAGTGCTCAATTTCAGTGCCACCCGAGTCTGTTGTACCAGACCTAATCGTTTTGACACGGACGTATCCTGATGTGTTCACAGCGAAGTGGTGAGCAGATCTTAAATGTTTCTGTAATTAGAACGATTAGAATTGCTATTTTCTACCAGGGAGATGGCATCATCTCTCGTTCTCCTCGGCTGTTTGACAATAAAGTTCATTTCCTTCCACTTTAAACTGACCCCACCTCAGCACCTCAGCGCATCCTTTTCTCTATCGACTGGTGAGGAATCTGTATTATAGCCTGTTGATGTGAAGTTCTGTAGAACATGAGGATTAGTTTCGGCATCGTGCCTGTAAGAGGTGAGCCGCTCTTTACCGCGTCTCGTACAGCGAGTGGTTTCCTCAGGTGCACTCGGGGTCAAAGTTTAATTCAGAGTGCAGCAGGAGAGCAGACAGCGATAGAGATGCGTTTACGAAAACAATCTTTTTGGACAGGCACAAAGTGATTTCGCTGCCTAAAATGGTGAAATTCCAACAGATGCATCATTTTATAATCATCTACAAAGTGGTCCAACGATTTTACACATTAGCTGAAAATAAATTATGCAATGCATTGTATTTATTATTATTATTATTATTATTTACAAACTGTCCATTACAAACAGAACAGACTTTGACCTTGATATGAAACAGGAACAAGAGATCACAAGACGAGAAATTCCAATATTGTGATAGAGCTGAATTTTCTGTTAGGTTTCGCATTTCACGTGTACCTGGGTTCTGTTAGTGTTTAAGCTCAATCGGAGAAATGAATGCAAGGTTTTGGAAAGCTCGGCTTGATAAGTGCATCTTCTGATTTTATCCCAGCTTGGAATGAAGCAAAGAGGGCAGTCTGGCCAATGGTTATTTGAACTAAACTGAATTAATCACAGTGTATCACTGTACTTCATCTTGTGCATGAACCATCAGCTAACTGCAAGGTTAAAATGAGAAAACACTGCCCCATTTGTTACGCCGGTTCATGTGATCTCACTGCACAAGCTTTAAATTATCGGTCTGGCCTTTTTTAAATAATACACTACTGTGCAAAAGTCTTATGCACCGTAATTATGTTTATTAATTTACAACAATGGAGCTTTACAGATATATACGGATATATGTTTCTCATTTTAGATTTTTTGAGCAAGTGGCAAAGAAAAACTCCCCGAGACGACATTAGGAATAAACCTTGACTACAAGGGGAACCCGTCCTCTCCCGGGTCACGCCGTGTAGTGCGATTATAAATCATTTCTCTTCTGTAACTGTATACTGTAAAGACAAGCAGTGCTGAGTGTGTTCAAGCATCATTAGAGTTTAAGCTTTAAATCTGTAGCATCCACTGAACGACGAGTGAGACTTGAGCGTAAACTGTTCATGACTGAAGATTTATCTTTCGGAACAATCCGACAAAGGTTGCATGTTACAAAGAACATGTTTATATGACAGTAAATAAAGTGACATATTACTTTACATAACAGACCCCTTTTCAGACAAAGGTATTCTGCCTGTCTGGGATTATTACCTGCAAAAAGACAGACGCACGTACAATCAAAGTCTCCAGAAGGACTGTGACGGATCCTCTGAGACATCCTCATTTTCCTTATAAAACTGCACAAAGTGTACCTGATGTTATACTGCTGATGTGTTTTAAAGACAGAGTTGTCATGCCAGATATCGACTTTGTTTAGTTTAGTGCTGTTTAGCTGATCAGCATGCGGTCACTGGGACGAAACGGTACTCTTCAGTATGAGCTCAAATAAAAAATTAAAGTTATACTGCTGGTTTTGAAAGTGTGATGAGAGTTGCCAAACGTTGTAAACCTGTAAAGCACTTTTTTTTTATGCATCTAGTTGAAAAAATTACACTGAATCAGCCATGATGCTGCCTCAGAGCCTTTCTTCTTGACTCTGCGTCACATGTACAAAGGGTTTATAAAGCAGTAGCAGTGTCTCTCTACGTGTAATGAAAGCGCTTCCTGTGACAACACCACCGGGGTCACCAGAGTTCATCTTGCCGTAACTAACTTTGCAAACATCACACACAAATCACAACAGTGCATTCCTTACTTGCTTCAGTAAATACGTCTCCTTTTAGCGTGCCACGGATGCCGGCGCCATCTTTCAAAGCCTTCATCAGTGAGTAGATCACCCCGGTCTCGTCCTGCGCCACCAGGAGTTCGGATTCTCCGGCGTTTACTGGAAGCCTGTTTGTCATGCTCGCCCCCTCCGTTTCTCAGGGAAAAAAGCCCTTAATGATGAGTCTGAGATGAGCGTTGCTTGCTGGATAAGCGCTTCGAGGCCTGAGAAACTCCATTAAGACTGCGATGTGAAAAGCGTGGCTGCGGGCTGCGTCCTCGTTTACCTCAGAAATACATTAGAGGCGACAGATCCCCGCGCCATGCAGACCTACTGCGGTGCTGTGGAAGTTCATGCCCTGGCTCAGCGGTGCACATCTGATAGCAGGATGGACTGTGCTTTGGAAGCGAGTGCTCTGAGCTGGGTCTTTAGAAAAAAATTTATTAACTCTGCACACAGGCGTGTGGTTTGACTGCTTTGTTTTTACTTGAGGGAGCTTCGGGACGATCGTGCAATGAGATTGTGTGTCTGTTTTTGTATAATTAGTCCACGGCTAATTATTTGTGTGCCGGTTATTTTTGACGCGACGAAAACTCAGGATGTAATCCCTTCTGAAGTGTCGTGTACAATCAACACATCACGTCTCAAAGGGCAGATTTTCCAAAAAGCTGGAAGAGGGTAAAGAACACAACACCTTTACTGCTGGGAGATTGGATTGAGTTCTCCAATCAATTAGTGAGCCACGAGAGAGCTCACAGCGCATAATGAGAGACTAGCTCTGGAAAAAAAAAAGCAAAGTTCTTATTAAAAAGCTGATAATTGCAGAAATTGTGGGGGAGGGGGGTGTGCTTAATGCACAAGTCCCACTTTACCCATGAGTCTCCACAGCTGGAGCTACAATTAGCGTGTCACCACCCGCGGTTTGTCGCATGTGTTAATTGTCTCACGCTAGCTGCTTTGACACTTTGAGCGCTGAACCTTAACTTCTGACTTTTTTTAACCTCCCTTCATGGTGATTTAAATTTTTTTTCCTGTTAATTAATTTAGCATCGTCTTATTTCAGGAAAGAAAAAAAGACAGACATAAAGACAGATGATAGAAGAGAGGAAAAGTTTTAATGAAGAAGTATTAATAAAAGATAAGTGGAAGTTAGTAAATCCAGCATGTGATTTTTGACCCTGATGTCGGACACTCAATAAAAAGCCAGAGGATATTTCATCTGAAGTAACATCTGAAGTAACGAGTCTCTTTTAGCGCAGAAAAACCACAACTTGTGCACTGCCATGGAGACAAACAATGCAAAGAGCACTGAAGTGTGATAATCTGTGGTTTAAAGAAGTCATAAAATTACATTTGAAGGCAAAAGTCTAAGTGTTAGTAGTCTAAGTTTCTTACTGTAGTTGTGTTGATGAAGTATGACTTTTCATCAACTGAAATTAATTAGCTGTGAGTAATTAAGCAACGTTAATTGCAGAGTTTTATAGTAATACTAAGCAGAACCCTTGCACTCGGATACGAGAGATTCTGATCATACAAGAGAAACTAAACGTTTCAAAAACTTTTCAACTAAATGTTTCAAAGAGTTTTAGTCGGATGTTTTCAGGTTCATTTAATTAAACAAAGTATCCGTTTTGCTCTGATTCAGACGCGACAAAAAGGACCGACGGGTGTGAAATCATTTCTAAACTCCTAAAAAGTTTAAAGTGTCATTTCTACAAAGCAGGTCTGAATCAACGCTAGATCGAGATCAACATGAAATATCAAAGGTGAATCGACCAGAATTCATCCCAGACGTTAGAATGAGAAATCATGATAAAAAGTCAGACAACACACATTATATTTAAAAAAGACGACAAGAAGGTGCGTCCTGACCGAACGTACACGAGCGACGCTACACACCCTGCACCCTAATGAGGACCTGTGGCGTTGATTAACCGTGCCGGGATGAGCCGAACGTTTCTCGAGTCATCAATATTTACTCAAACTGCAACAATTCATTACTTCGGTAATCGACCGATCTGTCTTTCTGAATAATCGATCTTAATCTGACGATTCAGTGTGTCAGTGTAATTAAATGGCGTTTCAAATGTTTTTAGATGCATTCTTAATTTAGATTAATTACCACAGTGCAAATAGAAATTTATTTAACTTGATTGAAATCTCACGTAACAAAAGTACATTCTCGGACCGCAGCCAGCTTGGTTACTCGCAGTATTTGAAACGCGGGAACGTTTCCTCAAGTGGCAGCGTACGAGTGTCTATCCAACAACCATGTAACGATGACGCTAATGACACGGAGATCAAGCCTAATCCCGACACGCCGTCGCAGGACCAGATTACGAGGCTAACAGATGACGTGCCCCAGACCGAAGATCAACTACAACTACTACTGTGCTGAGGACCGCTCGCTACAGCAGCTCTGAGGGACGGCTACCAAAACTTCATCATTTAGCAGAAATTAATGCACTTACTCATCTTCGGTAGCGACCGGTGTCCAGGTTCAGGAGCGATACGCGTTATGCGAGACGACAGCAGCCCGTGACGGTCCATACTGCGAGGTTTCAGTGACGAGATGGGAGGCAGGAAACAGAAAGATATGTTACTTTAAAACCTTGATGGCGATGAAAGGCGCCCACACACACACACACACAAGCGGGAAAAAAAAAAAAAAAGAATAATGAATCTCCACAGATGTGCATATGACTGAACGAACCACGCTCACTTATTATTATTTTTTTTTATTCCTGCACAATACAAAGAAAAGGGCGAGTTGCCAGCCCACCTGAGCCAGTCGTTTTCATGCGGTTCCCATAGAAACAGCGGATGGGAGTTGAAAGCCGTGCTATCGAATGCACTACTTTTAACGCCGTCTAATTTGATATAATTGACTCGGCAAGATGGGGTCAGGACTGTGGATAAAGGAAAGTCCTGGAAACTCACAAATGGGCGAAATGTCACGGGACAAAAGCGGCGCTGCTTTTAGAGCGTCTGTTTACGGCGGCTGAGCGGCAGACAAGTGCACGGATTGGCACGTGCGCGGAGGCTAAAGGACGCTGTGTGCCGATAGAAACTCCAGGCAAATCATTCGGAGTGTCACTGTAATGAGATCTCCTAGATAAAGCTAACAAGGGTCTAAAATCAGGATGCTGCAGTGGGTGTTGTTTGTGACATAATTAATAATTAATATTATATACAACTCCCCTATAAGCTACTGTGATCTATCCTAAACCACTGTCCATGATCACTCATTTTGATCAGATCTACATCCGCCGTTGTCTGATCCGAGAAAATCACGACGCTTTCACATGCACAGTGGTGTATTTGAATCCAACCCTGGAGCGTTTTTTTTTCCCTCTTTTGTGCAGGTGAGAACGCAGCAATCGCACTCAGGCTGCAATCGGTCCTCAGGGAGGTGGTCTCGGTACGGTTCCACTCGTACACGATCCTGAATTGATCCGAATGCAGAAAGTGAACCAGATGTCATGGCGGGCATTCTGAGTTGTGGACAACATTTTTTTTTTTCTGTAGATATGAGCTGCGAAACTGCGCCGTGAGGCAAAAACCGAGCCACAGGACGGAGCTGCGGTAAAAAAAAAAAACTGAGTTAAAAAAGAGAGAGAGAGAGAGAGAGAGAGAGAGAGAGAGAGAGAGAATAATAAAGAATGTGATACACAACTATTTTAACCTAGTCTTTTCTTCAATAATCTACAAATATATAACACGCACTTGGCAAAGGTTTGTTTACATTTCTTCTGTTTCTGTCTTCTTGTATTTCTGACCAACAAATGAAGGAGTTTTACGCCTGCGTTTCCAGCCCTACACGCGCCTCAGACACCTTTTTAGTTTCATTTAATTACGCCCAGTGAGGAAACAAACCAAACCGATAGCAAACAAACCAGAGGAATCCATTTTGCTCTGATTTGGACTGACAGGTGTGAAAGCGCTCTTATAGACACCTGCCAGGCTTTCACTTTGACTACAAAGTACTCAAGCAGTCGAGCCTATCTTAAGCAATTTGCTCAGCTGAGGCCACCGTGCTGTTACTCCGGAGCCAGACGGAGATGTTTTTCTTAAATCACCGTAAGAAATTAGTGCTGTGGAGAGGACCGGGAACCCTCTACAGCTCTATAGGAAAAACAGACTTGTTTAACTTGGCTTTTTAAATATTTCTTTTATATTGTTAATGTCATGTGACGGAGGCGAAGGCGGATGCGAGGGCAGACTTTTATTGTGCGTGGTGTAAAATAAGCAGCTACGACAGTGAGTAAACACGAAACATGGGTACTGTAGTTCAGCGCCCTTTAGGTGCAAACCTGAGGACAGGTTATATATTTCATATTTCTCAGAAAAGGTTTAAAGTTTATTTACAAGTGAGTAGAGATTTCAAAAAGACACTCACATTATCATCAATACTTTACGGTATCTTCTACTGCTGTGAAACGTGAATCACTTTGCGAGAGAGAACAGAAGTAAATAAGGGACTTTTATTCTGACATTTGCTGGCATGTGCGCTACCTGTTAAAAATCCACATTCCTGGCATTTCGATTACATTGTACTGGCACTTGTGTGTTGAATTGGCATTTAGGATACAACACTATTTATCCAAGCTATCTAGAATTGATCTTCATCTGTGAAATGACTTCATTTTTTCATTCCCTTACTGTGCTGTAACGGAGTCGACCGTTTTAAACGATTATTTACGGGTCTGTAAATAATTAAGACACAGACTACGGAATACCAGTAAAGGGAAATGATGTTTACCCGACAAATATACAAACAGAGAGGAAAGTTAGCCGCTTTGTATGGGTGAGATAAATGCGTGAGAAGAGTATTAAACAGGGAGTTATAATCGGTATATATATAGAAGGTCATCCAAAGTTTACTCTAGGCGGCTCTCTTATTTATTTATATATATCTTGGAAAATCTTGGAGTCAGCACGGAGTGTGTGTGCCATCCTCAATACCGAAATGTTAAGACTATGTATAATATAAGTGCCACACTGCTAAGAAGTACATCAAGCTGCTAGTTTAATAAGTGCACCAGTATAAGTACACCAGTAATGAGTGAGCGCCACGTCAGCGTCACGTCTGTACTGAGAATAAACCCATACAATATCTGCTCACTGCTGAGTCTGTGGCGGACAGAAGGAGGCTAATGCATTGTGCATAAGAGATGACCTGTGTGGTAGTTCTGCCTCAGACAAGCCCGGCATGCTCGGTGTACCGATCTCAATTTCATCCTGCTGCAGTCAGTCTTTGAACTTCAAACACATTTCTAGCTGCAGTAAATCAAAGCAACTGGACTTAAAGTTTTAAAAGATGTTTTTTTTTTTTTTTTCGGTATGACTGAGCTACAAAACCACAACAAGTCCCGGCCATTTGATTTACTTCTACTAGACACGTGCCGAAATGAAAACCTGGCTGAAACCAGTCATGGACATGCCTTTCCCAATGTTCGGCCTCGATAAATAGGAAAAGTCATCAGAGTGTGAGTTTAGGGAACAGCGGCCGAGGCGTCCTGGGAAGAAGTGCTCCCTTTATGTGTCCATAAAGTGACTCGCTGTACCTTGTCAAAAAACTCAATGCTTCAGAACCTTCCCTGATCCCTTCCATTAACCTTGGCTGATGGAAAGCTGAAAAAGGGCAGCGCGGGAACAAATTTAGCGGAGAGAAACACTAGTGCGCTCCGACGCTCTCTCCTTTTTTTCTGCTTCTTCTTTATTTTCCGAGATGGAGTGACCAATCAGACAGGCAGCGGAGAGAGTGTCCTGTCAGGGAGCGGTTGACATGCTTCAGCTGAACTGTGAGAGCCTTTTGTTCAGGCGACCGTGAAATTATGAAACATGACAGCAGAGACGCCGAACATGGCCACGTCCGCACGGAAAACACTCGCGCGCACACACACACGCACCCACACACACACACACACACCATTGGAGGTTTTGAGGCCTGGCCGTTGTTGCCAAAAGTGCTGATGAATGTCTGAGTGTTTGGAGAAGGCTTAGTCACTGTTGCCAAAAGTGCTATTGAATGCTTGAATGGTGAAATGGGAGAGAGAGAGAGAGAGAGAGAGAGCAGAGAGTCAGAGACAGGGGAGAGAGCACAAACACGTGAGGGTCCGAGTTTTATCGCCCTCGTCTACTCGCTTAACATCTCGACAAACATAACGTCCGCCACTTCCTCCACAAACACCAGCAAAGACACCTCGCTGTCTGCGCGTTCTCCTCGTGTCTGTGTGGGTTTTCTCTGGTTTCCTCCCAACTTTCAAACACATGCAGGTACACTAAACTCACCCTGGGTGTGTCATCCAGTGCTCCTGAGATATTCCTGCGAGACTGAATGAATGAACTATTAAACAACTTCAGGAAGAATAAGAATTTGAACAAAAAGCACAAGATAAAAAGTGAGCGAACCCTCGGGGTGAAGGGAGGATGGCACAATGAAAGCAGGCGTCAGAAAGACGAGAGGCTGTGGAGCTACGCTCATTTATAAGAAGGAGAAAACTAAACAATTAGAAAGAAATTTATAGTTTTTTACGACACTTCCTATAAAATGAGTCTCAGCTTTACACAAAAGTAAAAGAGGTCATTATAAAACTCTTTTTTTATTATTTAAATAGTTTATTTTAGAGCAATTCTCTCTATTGATCATTAAACTTTCTGTTGTATAATACTATTTATATTATCGTTTAACTTGCCAAGTGTGACCACATCAATAAAGCCTTATGACCAAAATAAACTGAATGAGAGATGGCCTGAGAGAGAAAGAGAGAGAATGTGATGGAGAGAGACCAGAGGGAAATGACAGACATGAACACGAAGTGAGGAAAATAAACCGAAGGACAGCGAGAGACAGGAGACGAATCACACAGAGAAAAGAGAGAAAGAGAAACGGAGAGACATACAAGAACTGAGAAACACAAAGACAGAGAGAGACAGAGAAAACAGAGACAGATAGAAAGAGAGGGATATATAGAGATACACAGAGAGAAGAGAGAAAGAAGCAAAAGAGAGAAACAGACAGATGGTGCTATAAAGATGGACAGAGAGAAGAGAAAAAGAAAGCAAGAGGGAGACACACATGGACACAGAGAGACACAGAAAGAGAGAGACGAAGAGACAGATAAACACACGAGAGAAAAACAGATCAAGAGAGCTATAAAGACAGGCAGACAGAGAAAAATGCAACAGAGAGAGAGAGAGAGAGAGAGAGAGAGAGACAGAAGGACAGAGACACAGAGAGAGATATAAAGACAAATACATAGAAAGAAGAGAGCAAGAAAGCAAGAGAGATACAGAGGGAGTGCAGAAAGGGAGAAAGAAAGCGACAGAGTGAGACACACATGAACATAGAGAGAGAGAGAGAGAGAGAGAGAGAGAGAGAGAAAGCAACAGAGAGATGCACACATGACAGAGGGACACAGAGATAAAGACAGACAGAGAGACAGAGGGAGTGCACAGAGAAGAGAGAGAGAGAGAGAGACAGACAAAGCAGTGGTAGCTCCGTGGTTAAGACGTTGGACTACTGATCGGAAGGTCATAAGTTCAATCCCCATCTCCACCAAGCTTGGGCCCTTAAGCAAGGCCCTTAAGGCTCAGTTGTATAAATGAGATAAATGTAAGTCGCCGTGGATAAGGGGATCTGCCAAATGCCGTAAATGTAAATGTAAATGTAAGATTAGGGAGAAAGAGAGAGAGACAGAAGGAAGACGAGAACACCGCCGCTCCGACTTCAGTAATAATGAACATGACTTCATCAGAGCTCAGTCTAGTGCAAATAATGCTGAGTTCATCTGGAAGGAGGTTTGATGGTTCGTGAGCTGTGCCAATTATCTTGTGAAAATTAAACACATTGCTTTCTTTTAATGCTTCTCCTACAAAGTGATGAACGACAGACCTCAAAGCTCAAAGCTCTCCTGCTTCAGTACGACACAAGGCTTCCTGTTCGCAGGCAGGGGAGAGAGAAGGTGGGAAATAACGTTCACACGATTATTGATCCTGTAAGTTTAGAGAAGACTGTTCTCTCAGCAGAACATTTGGGATTGACGCGTTAAAAACGCAGAATGTGAGAGAAAGATCACGTTATGGGTTAATTAGTCTGTTTCCTGTTGATTAATTATGGAGCATTTGTCATCAATCAAGATAAATAGAGTCATGTGATCATGTCTTTGCATTTGAGATTCGTCCGTGGGGATTTTTTTCACTCTCTGTCCTATTAAACTCAGCTTTCAGTTTTGAATTAATCGACGGCGTGCTCAGGAAAACCTGCGTTTATTTACAAAAATGTCTTCGCTCTCGTTTTCATTTTCTCTCTACCCACATTCGCTCCTTGCATCATGACCTCGATCGGCATTCAACACACACACACACACACACACACACACTCAGTCTAATGACAGGATCATTTCTGCTCCCACAGCCCATCATAAACAAGCTTTAGCACCCATTTCAAGGTCAAAGGGCAGGATGACGCAGTTGTTAGGGTTCTTACCCCCAGGGCGCTTCAGGTACCTGATACTGCAGGCATTACACAGGAACAATTAGAGATGAGGCCTGCACACAGGCAGGGTAGATATCTCACACACACACACACACACACACACACACACACACACACACACACATAATGGCATCTCGGTTAGCAGACTGATTGTGGCAGCACTCATGTCTCTGATTGCTGAGGAGTCAGGAACGAACACACACACACACACACACACACACACACACACACGCTAAGGCTTGCATGTTCCACTTTTAGTTGCCTAATGTATCAAGACACGTTTCCTAACCTTTTGGCTAAATGAGGCTTGTGTTGCTTGATGTAGGTCAGCGGGCCTTTAATAATTTTATGTGGAATAATTTAATGTAGAATCTAAATATCAGTGACAAGAAACATCAGAAAAAATTGGAAACATTCAAGATAATTATTTCTGCTAGTCCGTGATCTTCTCTGCTTATTACAAAGTCTATGCCTTCTGTCTCTGTTTCTCTGTCTGTCTGTCTCTATCTCTCTCTCTATCTTTATCTCTCTCTCTTTAATAATTTTACGTGGAATAATTTTATGTAGAATCTAAACATCAGTGACAAGAAAACGTTATTAAAATTGGAAACATTCGACTTTATTATTTCGCTACTTGGTGATATTCTCTGCTTATTAGAAAGACGCAGTCTTCGCCTATTTTTGATATTCAAATACAAAAAAAAAGAAGAATTGTTAAATAATTATAATTAGGAATATAATTGTAAATTTGGCAGCCCTGATATGGGGGACGATATGAAGAGTAAGGTTTCGACAAATGATTATTTTTAGAATCAAATCATCTCTCGACTATCCTGTTTTATGGAATTATGTTTCCGGTTTGTCCGTGAGTCCGTCTGAGATCCTCGTGAGTGCGATATCTCAAGAATGAGTGGGTGAGTGAGTGTAAGATTTAGATGTAATATTCTTTGTGAAGTACAGATGAACTAATTTAAACATGATTTCACGTTTTAAATAAAATAAAACCATACTAAATCAGTAGCCTGCACATGCACACCGCCTTACAGCTAAAATGAACAGGTCTTATTACGCTATTATGCCAGTGTTTGAACCATCGCAAATTGTTCAAGCTGCTTTCATTTCATTCATGGGCAGTCGTAGCCTAATGGTCTGAGAGTCGGACTTGTAACCTGAAGGTGAACCTGAAGGTGGTGGGTTCGAGTCTCGGGTCCGGCAGNATGGGTTAAATGCAGAGCACAAATTCCGAGTATGGCTCACCACACTTGGCCACAAAGTCACTTCACTTCACTTCATTACGTAATAATAACATCATCATCAAACAATACATTCATTTCACTTATCAAGATTTCTGGTATTTTCCTTTTTGATGTCCTGCTTTGCATATACCACACTTTTAATCATGCTTGTACTTTTCCTTTCAGGTGTTGCCATTGCTCTTTTGTTTCCATGATTCGAAGTTCAGTTTGTCTAAACATGATTCAGTGTATGTGCCAGACGTGGGCATCAGTACTGAAATCCCACACGACACGTAGGTGGACAGAACGAAGAACATGTAAGCAAAGCAGAAAAAAAATAATAATAACACACACACACACACACACACAGGCAGTGTGACCGCTGTTTAGTAATAACATTCTCTCATTATAGTTATTTATTCCAGAAAGAAGAGCATCTCTCTCCTGTGTGCGTCTCTCTCTTTTGTTTTCTATAGCGCACAGTTTCAAAAGGTTGAGCTGAACTTAAAAGGTGCGAGACGTCTTTTATCCGTGTTCGGTCTGATCTCTCCGTACGTAGGCAAGCAGAGGTCCAAAAGGTTTAATTTCAGTCGTTCCAATTTATAGCTGGAATGACAGAAAAGCACTCGGCATTGTTTATTTAAAACAAACAACAGCACCAACGCTGCCAACGCTGCCACAACGCCCTTCACCAGCACTAACTGTATATATTATTAGTCATTTTTTTCAGCTGCACACGCCCACACCACGAGTACCAATCAGGGAGGGTGAAAGCTAACATGACAGCTAACTCTTCCACATACACGACCTCACAGAAGCCCATGATTGGCTAGCTGTTGATGGTGTTGATGAAAGCTGTTCTCTTGCACCACTTGGGAGCCCAATAGCAGACAAGAACATGCTACTGAGAAGCGGAAGCTTACGCTCTTCTTTCGTTGTCGGTTACATAAACGATGAGTCGTCGGTTTTTAGACTTATGTTGACTTAAATCTAGATTTCTGTAGATTTATGTACATGTAATGGTGCTTGGGGTGCGAAAATGGGAGAAAAACTTACAGCAATATGAGTAAAATATACAGTAACCTGTATGCAGTCTGGTGTTTGCTCACCATTAAGGCTGGGCAATACGACAATATATACGTAATACTGATATTATCTGAGAAATCACAGGCATCGTGATACCTTTATTATTTATTTTTTTAAATGCTTTATTAAGAATTTATTAGCTCACTTACTTCTGAGTGTTAAATAAACTTTTTTAGACATTTCATACATTTTTTAAAACTCAGATATTCCCTTTTTTTTCCTCTTAACAAGACACTGGCATTTTGCTAAGTGTTTATCTTGGCAAATCTTTATATCATGATACAAAAAAAAACAAACATATCACTTACCAATACAAAAAAAAAAGAGAGAGAAAGAGAGACAGGAAATGACATCGGTAACTTGCCATTGTGAAAGTCAGACACACACACACACACGGAGAGAGGACTTTGACATTCAAGGTCGCGTTATAATTTAAAAAATAAAAAAAAGAAAGAAAAGGAAAGGAAAGGAAAGGACATGTGAAGTAGCACAAGGCACTGAACATGTGGAAATATTAGTCATACACTGCAGATTATTATTATTTTTATGAATTATTAGTGTCGGGTAAAACACACACGCTTCCTACTGCCAGGTTTTTCTCAGACGCCACGAAATATAGGCCAAATATTTAAGAGAAACACAGACATTGTTTTTTTTTTTTTTCGCTTTTTCTCCTCTATCCTTTTATTTTCATCTTCCACTGTTCAAACCCTGTCTTTACTCAAACAGTAAAAAGATTGCATCAATCAGAGAAGGCAGTGATGGAAGGAAGGAAAATAGAGGCTTTGAGGTTCTCTTCTGACCTTTATCCTTTATTATAGTAAAGAACTGAACAGATGTTGAAGCCTGGCCCTGGACAATCAATCCGAGGAGAAGGAGGAGGAGGACGAGGACGAGGAGGAAGAGAAGAAGGATGAGTAGGAGGAAGAGGAAGTGTGTAATGAATCTTCCTCTAACTGGCATTCCTGGGGTGGAGTGTATCCGTACGGATGCTGTTTTTTTTTAAAATCGTTATTACTCTATGCGCAGTCGGTGTGAGTTCGGAGCTTGACGCGGAGGCGCTCTCTGCCTCACTTCACCGCTCATAATTAACATCGGAGCTAAGCGATGGCTGTAACAGCAGGCGAGTACAGTTTCAGCAGTCTTTAACAATCGCCAACATCTTTACTGCATCCTTTGCAGATCCAGGAGGAGAGCATGCCTCATGCCTCATGCCTCACATACCGCTGATTGGATTATCTAGCCCGTTCCCTCGGGGGAAACACACCGGACTATCAAAACAAAAACTTCAAGACGCAGACGATGCCTTCCCCCAAGCTGTAACCGTGCTCAATAACGCACTACACACGCCCTTTTAGCGCTAAAGCTACGCTGCTCCTGCTCATCATATCCTACTCTACCTTAGCGGGTCAGAATGTCTGGAAGCAAGATATTTTCCTGTTATAATAATCAATAAAAATATGATTATTAAACCTAATCCTAGACCTTAATATCAAACTTGAAATAGTCGTGGTCTACTGGCAGATATTTTTTCTATTTCTAAGCCAGTAAAATGGGAAACATTAAGGCTTGAGTTTTAGTGAATAAATGAGTAATGGCATGTAAATACAGGCTGAATAATATTATATTTCATCTACAATAATCTCATAGTAAGATATTAGATACTTTTAGATTTAAGACTGCATTTGTGCCATTATTCCCACCTAACTGTGATACTTTCTATACCCTAAACTATCTGTACACAATGTGTAGACAATACGGTTTACAATAATTGCGTCTTATCGTTTCGTGTTATCGGTTCAGATCAATCAAAACATGCATTTCCTCCTTCCTCATTTCTCGAATTCATCAGGAGCCTAACCAGTGAATTAATTAACTAATCAATAAATGAATCAATCAAGTAAGCAAGCAAACCACTACCGTGGGCAACCGGTTAGAAACAGGGCTGGGGAGCTCGTTACTCAATAGAAAAGATATTTAATGTTAGCTAGTTAGCTACGATTTATCTGTGGGTTATATTTCATTAAATTGCAGTTAAGATTAAAATATGATTAATTGCACAGCCTTATGTAATTACACTACAATATTATCATGGTATTTGCATATTCGAAGACAAAACATTCATTCAGCTAATACTTTAGCTTTAATTTGCCTGTTTGTGTCTGTATTATAAATAATAATAATTAAAAAAAGTGTCCTTGAAGTCATAATACAATACTGCAAGCAAGCAGGCAATTACTGGAGTCTTTTAAGTGACCAGTACATGAAGTGAAGTGAAGTGAAGTGACTTTGTGGCCAAGTGTGGTGACCCATACTCGGAATTTGTGCTCTGCATTTA
>CM074947.1:2045571-2078016 GCA_037577455.1 Pangasius macronema
GACTCGAACCCACCACCTTCAGGTTCACCTTCGGGTTACAAGTCCGACTCTCAGACCATTAGGCTACGACTGCCCCCATAGCTCAAGTACTGCGAAATACCCAGACCCATCTGCAACCTGAACCCCAATTACCAAAAGGAATTTTTTTTCCGCATTCAGCTCTAATCTAATCTAATCAGCATTTGGTTGTAATTATTATTTTTTTAAAAAAAAAAGCCTTCACCCTTATGAACAACAAAATGATCTATGGATGACAATATTTGTTTTCCTTCTTCACCCACACAGAAGATGCTCCGTGCCCGCAGGGACAGTACGAGAGTAAACGCTCGCTCATACGCACGTGGATTACGTGGGTGGATTTGAACAATGAGGGAAAAAAATAAATAAATAAGTAAAATTACTGCTGATTAAGATTGTTACGGTTTCGAAGATGCAAAATCTCCAAAACAGAATAACAGCACACTTCACAAAGGTCTTGATACAGAATACAATACTGTATTCATCAGTGGACAAAAACAAACAAACAAACAAACAAACTTTGTTTGTTTGTCTTAAAGATTGATTGGTTATTGTTAGGGAGCGACACACCTTTCCCTATGATTCGTATTTCATTAATGCGCATATGATTTGAGAGGTAAAGCAGACAAGGAGATAAGAAATGCATGATGGGTGGGAGAAAAAAAAAAAAAACAGGTGTCAAAGAATATATGCATAATATTGTAAAAATAAGCAGCGGTCCATGTCTGCAAGAAAAGCTGAATATAAGAACACCCCGAACTGAATATTTAAGCTTAACTGTATTTAGCAAGTGGAGAAACTCGGACGCTGTCCGCACAGCGGCTGCGTTTACATGCGCATATTTTCCTCCATTCAAAAATAAATTGAATCTAATTGTCGATTCCAAATGTTTATATTCACTCTAAACACAACTGAGAAACTCTCCATTTACATCACGTTATCCGACTTAAACGTAGGCGTGTGTGACGTGCAGTATTTAGTGTCAATGTTGGCATAAAGTTGTGAACCAAAGTTTCAGCATTTACTACAGTGAGCGTCGTCTTGTCGGAGGTCTGCAGGAATCATTTATCCTGCTCCAGCGCAACCTCGTCATTCTCCTTCTACGTGGCAATCCATCAATCCAACATCATTATATTAAAATCTTTTCGCGCGTTGCATGAGACAACATGCGCCGTGGCACGTGTATGTAAAGACGTGGACCGTGTGTTCAAATCAAGGCCTGCGGGTCAAACACGGCTCGTTACTGAAACCAATCTCGACCTTAGATAATCTAAATTAATAATGTTACCATAAAAGATCATTCCACTGAAAATTATTACATGATGATGACAACATAAATACACACACACACACACACACACACACGTTTTCTATTTACGGAGAAATAGTAATGATGTTTTTGTTGACCTTTTATGAAAATTATAGCAAAACACAGAGTACACACTCAATTGCACTGTGTGTGTGTGTTATGTTAGCCTAAATGAATAAACATTTCGAATGAGAGGCTCCCAAGAGGCACAGCAAAAAGACGTTTGCTTTATGATCCGGAGATCGTGTGTTCGAACCCCGACGATGCCGCATCCATCTGCAGGCAGGAGTCCTATTGGCTGCGGTTTCTGGGTAGGAGCTGGGTGCTATCAATCACAGCCAATCACGGGCGTCTGTGAGCCTACGCGTGCAGAAGCAGATGAACAGCGCTTTCCTCGGCGTGTGTGACGCAGCAAAAGGATGCGGTTTGCTGACTTCCTGTGACTCCGAGGAAGCACGTGATATCATGCGTAGCTGCTGTGAAGGGGGTGGTAAATTAGGGAGGAAAATCCAAACATTTGGAATGCTGGTTAAAAATTTCAGGAGGGTTTAAACCTAAAATCCACCCTTCCGCAGCTATGCATCTGGGCCTTGGCCTTTCACTGATTGGCTCCAAATCCCAAACTGCATCTCCAGAAAAACTGATGGGGTGCAAATACTTACTCTACTCTACTCCCCGTACAAACAAGAATCGCCTCTATTAGGGTACACCGGATGAGAATTTAGAGAAAGACTTTATTATACACTTTCAGTAACAGGAGCTTCAGTATAGTAAATGTCATCACCTGATAGTTCAAACAGATGAACAGGCCCTTCTTTATTTTCCTAGAAACATCCGATTCTTCTTTCTTTCGGTTACTGAAGTTAATTAATAAAAATAATAACCTTAGATTAAGGCCCTTCGAAGGCTCACAATCATGTTGATGTGGCCCAGACAGAATTTTAGTTTGTCATCTCTGACTTAGACAATAAAAATAATCAGGTAAAAATAAATAATAAATGACGGTTAACCTTCTAAAAGATTAAAAAAAAAAAACCCAGAGATAGAAATCTGATTAGCCTCAATCGGTTTATTCAATTAGGTGTGTGCATGAAGACTTATTCTGACTCTTATTTAGCATTCAATCGGATTACTATCAGATTTTTACCCTCAGGGGAGGAAAATTCACTAGATTGCGTGTCTAATCTATTCGGCTTTTATTGGTACTTGGACAAGTAGGTTTGAGTAGGCGTGATTATTAGTTAGAGAGTAGGATTTTGAGAGAGTGGTTATGAGGCTCATTTCTCCTATGGACCAACCAGAGAAATAAAAACAGCATACTGACTTTAAATAAGCAGTTTTTACTCGCTTCATCTCTTTCATGGTACCAGCGTGTACTACTCGCTGCCAGAAGAAAGGAAAACTGACAACTTCTGCTAATAGCATTGAGCAAAAAATAAAAAATAAAGACACCACAATCGTTCCCTCCTCAGGAATTTGAGCACTCACTTATTTTCATTAGTCTGCATTAAAGCATTATATTAGATAACTAGCTTGTCATACTTTGGGGTTAAATTACATTAGCCTACCCTGTTCAGACAGACAAAACTACTCTGACCCGTCGTGTGACCTCGAAAGCGAACGGGCCACTCGATCGATTACTTAAATACTACATAGGTCGGGACTCTATGGACGTAAACATAGACGCAGGGAGAAAGAGAAAGTGAAAAGGGTTTCATCTAGAACGAAAACAGCCATTTTCTAGTGTTCCCTTCAGTGGAAATAAATATTCTGACACTTATCTGATGTCTTCTGACAAAATAGTATGTAGTCAAAGCATAAGATAAAAATTGATAAGGAAAAACATATGAAAAAATTAACCAACAAATGAACATTAGAACTTTGTTGCAAAGCTGTTTGTTGGCGATTACAGCTGAGACGGAAAGAAGTAATTAGGTTTTTTCAGCATTGTGGTTCGCTGTTGCTCCATTCCTCTTGGCAAATTGTCTTCAATTCCCCAATGGTACGAGGCTCCCAGTGATGGACCAACCATGCAAGCATGTTCACCTTCTTTTTAAGGAACCAGTCTTGAGTTATTATGGCTGTATGTTTCGAGTTGTTGTTGTTGTTTTGCTGAAGATTCAGTTTCTTGGCTGATGAGATTAAATCCAGCTCTAATACGTCCTGGAACATTGCTCCATTCATGTTTCCTTTGATGACATGTATAAAGCCCCTGTACTGTCTGCAGAGCAGCAGCACCATACCCTGATGCTCTCACCACCGTGCTTCACTGTGAGTTTAGTGTTATTGGTGTTCTTAGGCTCTTTCTCCAAACATGACATCCTGCACTACTGCCAATGAGTTCTATTTTTGTTCCAAAGGAGTGTGGATTTTTGTCTAAATGCTTTTAGACGTGTATCTCTGTGCTCTTTTACAGCAGAGGAGTTCTGCGTGAGGTGTAGGAATGGAGATGACTGCGATTCAGTTTATTGCTTATTGCTGTTCCTGCTGCTTTCAGGTCGTCCTGCAACTCTTTTTTTAAACGGGCTTCTGGCTTCTCTCTTATCTTCCTTATCATTAGTCTGAGAGCGTGTTGTGAAATCTTGCGTGCGTCACCCTGGACAGGTTCGCATTAGCCGTAGTTCCACGAACTTTCTGCAAATGACTAAATCTATTGTACTGACAGGGATGTTCAAGGTCTTTGCTATGGCTCTTTAGCGTTTTCGGTCCCAGTGTTGTTTAATAATGCTGAAGGTGAGAAACGCCTTCACCTTCACCATAATTGCTACTTGTGTGAAATCTTCCCAACCAACGGCAACTGTGCAATTTGCAGGAGAACATTTATTCATGTATTTGCAGCATTTATATCTAGAGCTTGATTCATTTTTATTTAAACTTTATACACATGCACTAGAAATATATTCAATAACAAAAAAGTGCCTGAATACTTATTTTCCATCAATGTCGAGTACTTTTTTTCCATCACCAGTAGTAACTGTGACTCCAGAGGGTTAATATACACAGCGCTGTGTGAAATTTCTGGGAACATTGCCTACAGGAAAACGAGGCACGAGTAGTTTCTATGAACACTACGGACAGTGGTAGTTCATCCAAAGCTCTGTACTGGTGAGTGAAAGTTTGAGAGTTACTAAAATCCCAAAACTGCCAAAGAAAGCCACTGCGCAAATGCCCAGCTCTATGCTTGAACAGGATTTCTCGGTCGTTTCAGCTAAAAGCCTTCCCCAAATGAATATGTGTAAATGTAATGCGGCACGTGACAACTAAGATGAGATGAGATTCGGAGTTCTCTGATTGTGGCAAAATTGTTTCGACATCCCTGCTGTATTTCAATGGCATTAAGAGGCCGAGTATTAGAAAACCGCTCCCTGCCTGAAGAGCAGCAGCAGTTGAGGGATGTTTGTGTGTCCCGGAGGCGTTAAACATAAAAGCTGTGTGTGTGTGTGCGCGTGTGTGAGTGTGTGCGTGTGTGTGTGTGTATGTGTGTGTGTGGGTGTGCATTGATCCGATGTTGTGATGGCTCAGTGCAGGTGGAGTCCCAGGCTGTCTGCTCTGCTATTGAGCACCGAGACACAAAGCTGGTGGAAACACAAAATTTATCAATGCAACAGAAACCCTGAGAGGATTACAGGATAAACAAGTGGAGGATGAGCAATCGTGCTTTCTCACCCCAGAGTGCTCTCAACACCAGTGCAGACAGACAGAGAGAGAGAGAGAGAGAGAGAGAGAGAGNAGAGAGAGAGAGTGAGGAAAGACAGAATGAGAGAGGAGAGAGAAAAACAGAGCATTCATGAGTGGGACAGACGGTGTCTGGTGAGAGCGTTTGGTGTGGGTGTGTGTTTGCGAGCATGCACATATTGCGATGTGCATATACACCGATCGGCCATAACAACAAAAACCACCTGCCTAATATTGTTCTGATGCTCACGTGCCCACTTGTAGGTGCTTTTGGCAGAAGGTTGTGATGCACTGTGTGTTATGACTCCTTTCTATCAGAGCCAGCATTAACTTTTTCAGCAATTTGTGCTACAGTAGCTCTTCTGTGGGATCGGACCAGATGGACTAGCCTTGGGCGCCCACGACCCGTCACTGGTTCACCGGTTGTCCTTCTTTGGACCACATTTGGTAGGTACTAACTACAGCATATGGGAAGCACCCCACAAGAACATTTCTCCTGCTTCCAACACATCAACTACGAGAACTGACTGCTCACTTGCTGCCTAATATTTTCCACCCCTTGACCATATTACACACACGCACACACACTTCTTTCCCCAGTGTCATAAAGCCAATGCACGGACTGGATCTATAGTGTCAGATATTCGACTGTAAAGATAGTGTATATCACAAGAGCAGTATGTCTATAGCAGGTTCGACAGCATTTTCCTTTTTCACACTCCGGGCCAACAGGATGCACTCAGCGCGAGTCTGAAAGCAGACAGTTTATTTTTCTGTGTGAAGTTTTGCAGAAACTGTCCCAATTTAAAACAGGATAACTGTGTTAATGAACCTACGAACTTCCTCCTCGCCTCATATCCGTCTCAGTGGTTGAGCTTTGAAAGGTAAGCTGCAAAACGAGGTCAAATCTGTGATTGATTAAACTTTAATTACAGCTGCAAGGCATAAAATGCATAAAGGATAAAGGCTTAATGTTTTGTATAATAGCTGTCATTTTCTGTGTGTGTGTGTGTGTGTGTGTGTGTGTGTGTGTGTGTGTGTGTGTGTGTGTGTGGTTTAAAAATAGTATTAAACATAGTATTTTTTTTTTCCCCAGAAAGTCCATTAATAATTAATTATTGTATTATATTTATGAATCAAAATGTATTTTATTCAATTTATTTTAATTAACTCCTTTATTATTGGATTTGTTTAACACTTTTTTTGGTTACTGCCTTATTCCATGTGTTATTTCATAGGTGATAATGTCTTCCTTATCATTCTAAAATAGTGTGTGTGTGTGTGTGTGTGTGTTTATCCAGAGCAATCATTCAATTGGTATCATTCATAATTGGTCCAAATTAGCAGCTCCATCGGTTCCTTCTACCTTCTCAGGTAGGAGGCGTGGCCTAAAATTTGAAGGAGGAATTTTGTGTGATAATGTGGTTCCAATTTGCATATTTAACTTTTTTTTAATAAAGATTTATTTTGCTGTTTCACAAAACTCTTTATGCTATAAATAAGGAAAGAGTGTGACGATAGACTGACAGCTATAAGCTTCAATCACTATAATTAGCCTCGTAGCTCCAACTAAAGAAGAACTTCAGACGCCAAACATGCCTTGGCTGATCGTCTACATCTGGGCTAAAGGGAATCATTTTAGACGTTTAATCCCACTACTAGTCGGTGCCACCCAGAAGGGGACGAGTTCCCTTTGGAGACAAGATTTCTTCCTGGTGCTGTCTCTGGGAGTTTTTACCTCGTCGCTGTCATCGGGGATCTAAATCCACATCCTGATTTATGTCAAGCTGCTTTGTGACGATGACTATTGTTAAAAGACATCAAATGAAAAGAAAAAAAAAACAAACTGGATAAACCGTTACTGAACACTTTAGAGTTTGGTGTGTGTGTGTGTGTGTGTGTGTGTGTGTGTGTGTGTGTGTGTGTGTGAGTGAGTGAGAGAGAGAGAGAGAGCAGAGTGTGTAATATGTCCAATAAGTGCATGAATTAGCAAAGAGAGCTTTTGTGTATGTATAAAGAGGAAGCATATGTGAAATTAACTTTGGCTGTGAGATAACTGTCCGTGTGCGTCTGCGTGTGTGTGTGTGTGTGTGTGTGTGTGTGTGTGTGTGCACGCGTGTGGGAGAGCAGTTTGAATGCAGTGAGTCACTTCTAAATGAGGAGGCTTGTATGTCAAACACTCTGTGAATAAGAAAAGAGAGGCCCTGAGCAAGAGATTATTACCCCTCGCCTTCAGCCTCCTACAGCTTATTGTTTTTGTAATATAGCCTGAATATCGCTCGAGGACCATCACTTGCTCTTATTTGTATACTATAAATAAACATGCTGCTCCATATATCGCCAAGGAGTAAAGAAGAAGAAGAAAGGGAAGAAGCAGAAAGTACTTTTCGGATTCTTGTGAGGGTCATTATTCCCTCTGTGGAGTGTTTTAGTCTACAAGCTTAGCCTACAGTTCATTCACGTGAAAACTCACATGCTAGCAAGACGAGATGGGGCTCCTGGTAGAGCGTCGTACTTTACCCATCGGAGGTCTTCTGCATTCTGAGATGACATCTTCGTGGTCTTAGTGCTCGACTAGAGGGGACCATCTTTAAATGTCGTGGTGCTTCCCTGCCTCGCCTGTGCTGTAGCTATGCCTCTGTAGACTCGAACTGTCTCACTGATTGCATATTAGAGAAGTGTATTAGGGGTGTAACGATACACTGTGACGAGATGCATCACGATGCAAAAATGTGATGATGTGAAAATCGTGGAAACGTCAGCATTTTAATTAATTATGTATCTATGCATAATCAATATTATGATTCCTATTGCATCAAGAATCGTGTTGGGGGGGAAAATCAATCGTGTGCTGGAGAAAATAACCTACGCTCGGTTTACTGAGTTCAGTCAGGTTCCGCAGAACTCGAGCAAGAATTTCATGGCAGGTTTAGGCCTGGAAAAAAAAAAAAGGCATGAATAAATCGATGATATCGAACAATTTTACTGCTATATCTGAATTCACCTTTTTGAAATTCAGGTCTTGAAATTTGAAGTATGAAAAAATAAATAGGTAGCAGGAAAATCATCATGGCTGTTAATATTAAAGTCATGGCGATTCAGGAAATGTATCCAGAGCGTGCGCGCGCACACACACACACACACACACACACACACACTGCAAATAAGCCTGACTCCATAACCAAGCATAAAATATCACTATATTGAACAAAAAAAATTTAAAAACCTGATTTTTTTTTATGTCTGTCTCAGTCTTTCCATCTGTCTCAGTCTTCTCCATCCATCCACCTATCTATCCATCCACCTATCTACCTACCTACCTGTCTACCTGTGTGCCCACCCATCCATCTAGCTCTCAGTCCCATGCTATCTATCCACCTATATATAAAATATACAAGGTGCCTATAAGAGAAGATGTGATTCAGACCAATTGCAATTGTAACGAGATAATCAATGTTAGTCACTCACCCTTCAGTGGCTTTATACACACACACACACACACACACACACACACACACACACACTCCAATCAGCCACAACACACACACACACACACACACACACACTCCAATCAGCCATAACACACACACACTTATACATACACACACACATACATACACACATCCACCTGTCTGTCTACCATTTCCATTTATCCATCACCCATTCACCTGTCACTCTAACTACCATTCTATCTATCTATCTGTCTATCTGTGTGTGAATGAAGGTAGTAATGGAAGAGAAGTCGAGCGCTGTGCCGGTGTTGCAGTCCGTCTGCACTCCTTCCCTCTCTGCCAAACCTCACAGTAATTACTGTTTATCAAAACAACCACTCTTTTAGTGTGTCTAATTAATTAGGCTTTAGCACAATGTTGTATTGTATAAACACGGCACGCTGACAGCTGATCTGCCTGTGAAAGGAGAACTTTACTCGCTGCAGTCAGGTGGGAAAAGCGCTGCGACACGTTCGCGCGAGTCTGTAATCTGAGATGCTTTCTAAAGAGGGTCTTGTCGAGCGAATTCTATTCAGATGCAAACGGCGAACGAACAGATACACGTCTCCTGACAAAGGGACGTCAATCAGACGCCGGTGGGTTTTGATTCTCCGTGTGCCGCCGCCAAGCCCATGAAGAGCGCGTCACGGTAGCTCGCGACAACAGGAACTTTAAGCAGGAAAATACAAAAGTGTCCTGGGGAAAGAACTCAAGGTGGGATAAATAGAAGCGAGAAGCGAGTCGACACGGTTGCGAACGATTTTAGTGACGCTCGTTTTTTTCAGACCACACGGACTCCTTGTGAATTTGTGAGCTTCAAGTGGAGGGCTGGAAAACTAAGACAGCACGGTGAAACATCCTGAAATATTCTAGATGTAAGACCGCGCAAACCTGAATATTTGTTCGACCGTATTTTTAACAAGCAGGTGATTCAATTTCATTCGGAGATTAATGACTATCATTTTATGTTTTTCTGTGTATTTGTGCTGTGCAAATCACATCAGCTACCCGGCGTGCTCGGAGGCATTTCGTCATCCGGAGGGAGCTGATGTAAGGATAGAGATATATAGCTGATAATTTCCTGTCTGTCGGAAGCAATCTTCCTTAAGCGTTGGGGTAAGAGCCCAGCAGTGAGCGTTTCCATTTAGGTAACGGGGTTTATTTGTCTTTTATCTTATGATAAAGCTACGAGGAAGTCTGTATCTACTGCTGCAATTCACTTAGGCAATGAACATGACTGCTGGCGAGAGCTGTCAAATTCCTTACAAACGCGTTTTCTTTTTAAAAAATATTTGTATACTTATTTTGTATTCTAATGCATATTAATGACAACTTGAGCATCAGCGTCAGCGCTACACCTCCTGCATTCATATTCTGCGAATCACAGAAGGTTAAAGTCAGACTGCTCTCTTTATCAGAAAGATCGCTGATATTTAATCACATAAAACTTCACTTTTTCAAAGAGAACAAGTAGTTGTCAGAGATGTATTAGAAATATCATATTATGACTATTTTTATGATACACGTGTCTCACAACACTTTGATTTTGCAAACAGCAGGAAACAGAGCATTTAATTTTAATTACAATCTCAGAAAATTGATGATTTAATGAGCACGAATTAAACATGCTTTAACTTAATGGAATAATGGATTCAGTCGGTGTTATAAAAACATCAACATACCTGCATAAGGATCAGAAATGTGCTACATAATGCAATTTAGAGATACAGATAAACAAACACTTACTTCTTCACTAGGCACTTAAACTAAAAAATCCATTTGCATATAAATCTTTATCATTAACGTGTGATCTTAAATGACAAACTTCTCTCACCAACATCATGTATTTTCACTCTATTTTACAGTTTCCTACATTACCCACAATGCCGTTCTTCCACCTGCTGATAGTGGTGCAGTGGGATTTAGCCCTTGCTTCATCTCTACCTAAAGACAGGTGATGCAGCGGTGCTTTAGTGCTTTAGACTGTCCAGCTTCCTCACTTCCTCATCTGTTTCAGATCTTCAGCTTTCACACTAAACGCTGCTGTTCAGCGTCATCACGCACTAATCATCTTGTACGACTCTGACTAGCCGAGCCAAGTCTGTGACTCGGCGTCGTATAGCTGCGTTGCGTTCTGGGGCTTTGCGCCAGCGCTTGCACCGATACGTCTACCCTAGATTTCTCAGTAATATGAAAATTAGCATGACTAGGAAATTTGTTTTTTTTTAGGAACTGACAATAACAAGAATACAGCACCAACCAATAAATTAGCACAACAATAGAACACAGACATAATTGATATTACACAAGCATGTTTATTGTGTTTCAGGCTGCCTTACTTTTAGTATCAGGGTCTTATCTTAGTCGTAATTTTAATTTGTTCTAGCAGGAGGATCTGTTTTTGATGGAGACTGTAAAGCACTTTAAGTGGGAGATGCTCTGGATAAGGACGTCTGCCAAATGCTGTAAATGTAAATGCGCTCTCTTATTGCCCTCTTACCCCACCTTACATATAACACTGGAATATTAGGTTAGGAGAACGTTCAGTCGTTTCAGATTGAAGTTGATAAAAAAAAAAAAAAACTTGTTCATTCACATCTGTAGACAGGGATTGTGGCTCAGATGCATACCATAATGACGATCTTTAAAGTAGCGATGAGGCGCTCAGATGGCACCGTTCCTTAAACAAATGCTGCATCTGACTGTTTAAGCCACATGAAGCACTTTTAAAGTTGAGAAATGTTCAACTTTTCAGAAGAGCTCTATCAGACTGGCGTCAGCTGATGACCAATGATGACCAGAAGAAGAGAAAGCTATTCATATGGAATGTTAAATACAGGAGGTGCACAAATCACAAATCCATTAGCTAAAGGTTAAAGCGCTAGTGTTTAACTAGACTAGGCTTAAAAAGTAGAACCCAGTGTAATTTAATAAGGTAGTTAGTTCGCTAGTTCACTAGCTGAGTGCACTAATAAAGACTAAGGGAAACAAACTTAATTCCCGGGGAGAACGTAACTGTTTAGCTACCTTCTAATAAAATTCCTGAAGTAGGACACTGTGTTTGGACAAAAGTCAATTTTTCAGCTTTGAGCTTCAGTGTTCACGTCTCACATCACACTTTAAATACATTTTAATAAGGTGCAGCTCGAGTCTTTATGGTCTCTCGACTTGTTTATCTGCGAAGTGACTGTGTGTAGTAAGCAGGAATGTTTTATGACTACTTCCTGCTCAGTTTCGTCAGTATGTTAAAACTTATGCACCAAATGAAAACTGTTAAGTAGGATTTATTTTCTTTCTTTGGTTGTTAAAGTTAGTCGTCCACCGGGCAACTACGGATATAAAAACGGATATCCGAGACACGGCTTGTGCCTCTGGCCTGACTAATGATTCGTTCACCTTTGTGAACAGAAGATACTAAAGCAAACATCCTGCTGATCACCGTGACATCATGTTAAGGGGAAAAAACAACAACAACAACAACAACAACAACAACAACAACAACAACAATTACAGCTAGCTAGCCTGCATGACTGGATACAAACAGAAGCAAAAAATAAATAAATAAATAAAACAAATTGTCTATTATGGTTATACAGAGTGGTCACCTAATAGATGATGCTATGTGTTTGAATGTTTTTTTATTTTTTTTTATTTTATAACGTTGTAAGCTTTCGGATGTTTGATATTTATGCTGTTTGCCTCCTTGTGGATCGAAAAGGAATAACACTGATCTAGTGTTCACGAACAACTCAGTAAGTTCTCGAAACTATAAAAATATATTTTTGTTTTCTCTGCCTACATCCTACACATTTTCCTTCTCTCTTTTCTCATTTGTTCCCTGGCACAATTCCGCCTCTTCCAATGCTTTAAAATCAATAAAACTTCTCCACAAGAGGCATAACAGTTTTTCTTTCCCCCTACCTAATGAATAATGTCCACATTAGCTGAAAGAACTGCTTGTTCCCGTTTGACATTCACCTACACCAGCGTGGACCACGGCACTGCAGCCTACCTGGTAGTCTGAGAACAAAATGTTCTGTGAGAATATCAGCAATATATCATGACAAATGCATATTAAAGAGACACGGTCCTCCGTGTGTGGGTCTCTCCACGATATGGTAATTGTTTAAAAAATAAACACACACCAAAGGCGAGGAGACGAGGCTGGAGCTGAATGGCCATTCCTGTGCTTCACAACAATAAACAAACACAAAAAAATAAAATGTTAAACAAAGAAGAACACAGTACGCATTTTAAATAAAATAGATTGTGTCTTAAACCTGCACGCTATTAGGACATGGGGAAAAAAATGAGTTCTGTCAAAGCTAATGAGGTAATTAATGAGAATTAGTTCATGATAATTAGCTAATTGAACATAATTAATGCTTATAAGCGTTACGGCTTATGTACAGATTCCTAACACGCAACGCCGAGCGTCCAGTCGCCTTCGTTGTGTTTTAAATGTCAGTCAGCAACACTTCTGAGATCTTTTTTTTTTTCTTCGAGTTAAAGCCTGAAAATGATCAATCAATAAAGCCATACCTAGCACAAGATGGAAATCGCGTCGCTCCCGGAATGAGAGACTCTCAGACTTTCAATTTGCAGCTTCAATTACGTTCCAACATACAGTCTGATGCACGCTTTCATCTCGGGTGATATGGGGGCGAGTCATCCTACGTTTATCCTCTATTTGTCCTTTCTCTCTCATTTCTTTGCTATAACCATAGAAGTATGTATTTGTGTATGTGTGTGTGTGTGTGTGTGTGTGTGTAAACTATAAAATATATACAGAACTACATATTGTACTGAAAGACTCGAAACGTAATACCTATTATATGACATACTAAAAGCTAATAGCTAGTAGGTGAGGACACGATCCATGTCCCAGTCGCTTTGGCCTGGCAACTTGTAGCGGACCTCTTTTATCAATCTTCGTCGGTCCATTTTGGGTGAGCCTGCACCCGCTGTATCATCGGATCAGATGCTTTTCTGCTTAGCACGGTTGTACAGAGTGGTTATTTGAGTCGCCATAGCCTCCCCATCACCTCAAAACAGTCCTCTGACCTCTGACCCCTCTCTCATCACAGTTTAAACTCTAGAGACTGTTGCGAGTGAAAATCCCAGGAGAGTTTCTGAAACACTCAAACCAACATCCCTGCCAAAGTCAAAGTCATGGAGATCAGTGAGATTTTTTTCCCCATTCGGATGTTTGACGTGAACATTAACTCGAGCTCTTTACCTTTATGTGCATGAATGTATGCGCTGCGTTTCTGCCACATGATTGGCTGATTGCATTAATTAGCAGGAATCAAGTACCCTATCATATTGGAAGTTAATTTTACTTCGTTAAATACTTTTTAGGAATGTAGTTGTATTGATGATGCATAAATAAATAAATAAATAAATAAATAAATAAATAAGACGTAGTCTGTGACTTGGCGTCATATAGCTGCATTGCATTCTGGGGCTTTGCACTGCTACCTCTTCCCTAGATTTCTCAGTAATATGAAATTAAGCATGACTAGAAAATTTGTTTTTTAGAAAAAAAAAAACACCACATCCATGGAGCGGCTGGTCTGTGAGTGGAAACGCTTGTTGATGAGAGAGGGGTCAGAGGACTGTTTTGTGACAGGGAGGCTATGGCGACTCAAATAACAACTCTGTACAACCGTGCTAAGCAGAAAAGCATCTGATCCAATGATACAGCGGGTGTAGGCTCACCCAAAATGGACCGATGAAGATTGGAAAAAGACCAGGCGATGTTCAGCTGTCCAGAACTCTACAGCTCCCCTATTGATCAGGTAAAGATTTGCCTTGTAAAACGTAGCAAAGATAAAACGTAAACATGACCCCAATCATGCCACTGGCGATATTATGTTTCACACAGCAGTGTATTTTGTGAAGGTTATCATAGCTAAACCACAATAAACCACAACTCTTTCCGAATTGTTTTCTTCAAATTTGTGTCTCAAAAAAGACCGCCTCACAACGCAGCCTTGACCATAAACACACACACACACACACACACACGCAGAAATGCTGTTTATCATTTAGTACCGAGAGTGCTTGATGCAGTTATATAAGCACTCGTGTGGCAACGGCTGCTGCTCTTGAGGAGATTTGAAAATTAATGAAAAAATTAATATTAGACAAATAAGTAGGAGGTCGAGGCGACGCAATAACGAGCTGCAAAATGACAGGACGAGATGGCCTTGAGAGCGCTTTTGGTTCTGTTTGTTTTTGTTTGTAGCGTTTATGTTGTATTCATCTTTCAGCAGATACGGTCACTTTGTGTGCTGCTGCATCCACACATCCACACTTAATGGCTGCAGCGATCCTTAAATCAACTTCATACTTTAACGGAGAATAAAAAAAAAAGGATCACGGAGCCTACTGTATATTACTGTCACTCAAATGCTCTTGTGCAAAGAATTATACAAGTAAAGGGTATCTTACATTTATATACACATCACAGTACACACAGACGGTGCACTACTATTTGACAGGCCAATTCTATTGTTCACACAGTCGTAGGTCACGGAATGACATGACTTGTTTCAGGGCATGTCTTTAATTAAAATAATTAGTCTGGGTTGTGACTTTGCTCTCTTTGTATCCTTGTGGCAATCTGATTATTACACGATTGTTATAATCGCTCTTTCTCTCCATCATGCCGTGGCATTCTGTATAATCTTTGGTGCTCTTGTGGAAATGTGCGATTTGCAGTTTAGAAAGGAAACTATTAGAGAAAACAGAAGAGGTCACGGCTACAAAACACAGAGCTGCTGCAGATTTAGATGGGATGTGCCCAAGGTCACTGCTGGTTCAGTTGTTTGTTTGTTTCTGTGCCCAGCCTTGGCATTTATATTCTGTGAAGTGCCCCTTCATCCTCTAGTTTAGTCTGTGTGTTGCCTCATTTCCACACAATACCACCTCAAGTACAGCTCGTGACCTAGGTTTGCGACTTGCTCTGAAGTAAACAATCGACCATGTCCTTTGTCTCGGCCCGCTAGACCGTTTTTTATTGTTCTACAATATGATTATTTTTCATGTTGTTTTTTTTTAAAGACTATTTTGGAAGTTACTGAACGGAGCAACCGAATTAATTTTGCCTGCTGAAACTTAACCTCAAAGCAAAACAATTCTTTGTAAAATGAAAATCACACTTTAAAAAATGTCTCCTACGACTTTTCAGAGGTCATAAATATTTCGACTGACTGTCCTCTCCCTCACAAATTTATGACTTATGTAATCGACTCAGCCCAATACGTTTTTATTTTTTTTTTATTTAACGTTTTTGAAATGAGCGATTCGTGTTTCGTTGTTCGGGGGTTTTCGCCGCGCTTCTCTCAGCAGCCTGTGTAGGGATGATAGGGCTTAAAAATATTTGTGACTCGGTAAGTGAAAATGAAGATAAGCTATTTTTAGAAGTGGCTTAAAACCGTCGATTGGACCGTTTTGATGGGGATTATGTCCTTGGCCAGGTAAAATGTCACAGCATCAGTGATGTCTTTCCAGCATTTACTACTTCTCTTCTTCGTAGTGCCTTTTTCAAACTTTTTTTTTTTTTTATTTTGTAATTACTGTTTGCTTTCGGCTGCAGTGCTGTTACACTCACGTGCGTTCTCTGTGTTATCTGTAATTCGGCACAGTCTTTGGGGTGCTAAATAAATCTGTCGCGTTTCCTCTATGAGCCAATCTTGCCTGTGCATATTTTGAAAGCAACCTCCGTGTCCCTCGTGTAAAATCCAGTAGCTCTATATAAAGCTAGTCATGTTGGTTATTGCTGGTGTGTGTGTGTGTGTGTGTGTGATAAATTAAAGTCTGGTTTATAAAACATCATGGAGTCTGAGTATTTTCACTGCAACTCGTCATCATCTTCGGTGTTTAGCATCACGGTGTCTCTCTGTAAAGACAGATCGTGGACAGGTTTTAATCACTGATGATCTAAAATTAGAATAATCGCCCACCAGACTACCAGTTTTGGAAATGACAACAAAAATCGCAACGTAATGTGCTGAGGACTGGTTTACATTTTCTCGACGACAGATTGTTATGCCACTACATATAGGAGGACCACCACGAGAAGGAATGACCGTGTGTATTTTTTTTTTTTTTAATAAACATGCCAAGCAAAAGCTTCTCAATACCTAGAACTGGACTGAAGGAAGGAACACACACACACACACACACACACACACACATATATATATATATATATATATACACACACACACACACACAGACACAACTGAACATCCTCCATGCACATGTTTTACACATGTTTTATGCTGCTGCTGCTATTATTATGTTTACACATAATATAATACCATTATGTTTACATTACTTCAGCTATTTATATCAAACTCTGTAATATCTGCACTATTGTCACTTGGTCACTTTCAAACAGAGCTGCGTACTGGTCATTGTACTGTCTTGTTCCGTCATGTGTGCACTTTATGTATAATTTGTGTCGTCCCTGTAGTTGTGTGTTGTTCTGTGTTTGTATGTGTGCAGCACCTTGGTCCTGGAGAACGTCATTTCGTTTCACTGTGTACTTGTATATGGCTGAAATGACAATAAACTCCACTTGACTTGAGTTGAAAAGCAGAAAATGCATAAAATAGCGGATATGAGTGGTTTATCTTAACATGAGTGCTTTATACAACGTTCTGATGTTCTTCCTGGACCGGAATAACGAAGCCCTTGAATGGCTGTGCCAGCGTCGCGTGGCATTTACTGTTGTTCTTTTTGAAAATCTGTAAGCTGATAAAGTATCGCATAAAATACTGTTACAACTAGGTGCCGTTAACGGGTCGGGTTTTCCTTACACCATTCCATTAAGGTTCCTAACCTTCCTTAACTTCATCGTCATCATCATCATCATCATCATCTTCAGTAAGCAAATTATCCAGGTCCGAGTCACGGTTGATCCAGAGTCTACCCTGGGAACGCTGGACAAAAAAGCAGCCGTGCACATGGATGGGAGCATTGAACACACTCCATCTCACACACACATTATTCACACACTCCGTCACCCACGCATTGTTCGCACACGCATTGTTCACACACTCCGTCACACACGCATTGTTCACACACTCGGTCGCGCCCAGAAGCAGTTTTTTTTAGTCAGCACGCGCTCACATCCAGACAGAGAGTAACCCGAGCTCAGCACCGGCGCTACCGCCGTGCCGCCACCAGTCACTATCAATATCACTAATAAACCGGTTAATCTGCTATACCAATCTAGTTAACTAATAAACAAGCAATTTAGTGTACATCGATACAACGGCTTGTGTCTCAGGACAGCACTCATGAAAAACGTAACGGAGGTTTGTGTCAAAAAGTGAACCTGATCTCTTAATTTCATAAGGAATTTGAGCGAGCGAGGGCGATGTGGTTATGTCACACAAATCAAAAAAAGATGAGATCAAATCAAATGCCTTTTTAAAAATAAAAAATCTGAAAATTCAATGTCATTGTCGATTAGATTTCGCATATTTTTCACACACTTTTTTATGCATGCCATGACTGTGTCGTGTTGAAGGATGATTTTCTTCTTTTGTGTGCAAAGTAGAATAATTAGAATAATGAAGTTAGAAAAAAATATTATGTGATCAAAAAAATAAATAAATAAATAAATAAACGGTACACATTGTATCCTCAAGGCAACAGCCTTTGCTATTATTACTGAAAAAAAAAGAAAAAAAAAAAAAGAAAAAAGAAGAGAAAGGTCAGTTTTGAGTATGTAACTGCTTATCAGAGCTCTGATATCGACATTGTGTCAAAAATGAAACATTTGATCCGCATCCCTATAAATAACCGTAAAGAAGATGACGTGATCAACTGCGAGAAAATAAGGTGCATACTGTAGTGAGCTTAAACGCTGAAATCAATCTTCATAACTGAACGAGAGAGATTTAGAGGCATGGCTACTGCTCTGGCCGTCTATGGAGAATTAAATTAACTTAAACCTTTCGATGCTGTTTACCTGGGCTATTTATGGTGACAAATACGCCAATTGAAACGTGTGTTTTCTATAGAAACGTATTGGCCTTTGCTGTGCTCCCAACACAAACAAGGAAACAACTGAGAAGCTATTATCATTATTATCACTACTACTACTACTACTACTACTACTACTACTACTACACCGGAGCATAAAACTTAAACTGGTCTTAAATAATCCCTCATCCAAAGTGTGTGATTGTTGTTTTGTTTTGTTTTTTCCTCTTGCGTATATTCCGATTTCTGTCTCGTCATTCTGTGGGTGTCCGCGTTAAGAGGTAGCCCTAATGTGAAATGAAAATGAAACGAGAGAGAGAGAGAGAGAGAGAGAGAGAGAGACTCACCATGTTAAGACGTTTAGAGGAGTAAAACACCGTGCCGATGCCTGACACTCGAGACTTACGCGGGTGTGTGTGAGAGAGATAAGTGCGGAGCAGAAAGGCTACCTGAGGGTAACATAAGATAAATAGAAAAGAAAAAAAAAACCTCCTAGTCACATTTTACCAGTATAATAAAAATAAGATATCGCATACACGTTCATAAGAAGAGAGGATACTTCATTACTGCGTCGATTGTCTCTAATTTGGCTCGACAGAATGGCCATGGTTACAAACTGCAGTGAAAGCATTAAACGTGATAACATACAGTCTGTAGGGCTGGGCGATACGACGATATAATATTGATACTACGATAAATTACATCACGATATGCTTTTCTGAGATATCGGCAGTATCATGATGTTTCTTACGCTGATGCCTTAGTAAGTATCTTGAATATCGTCAAATGATCCAGCGTTTCCTTTCTAGAAGATTACAATAAACCGAATCTGAGATTATTATACCTTTTCAATTTCAAGCTTGAGATAGTCTCGTTCTGTTAAAGCATTTGTTTCTAGAAAGAAGCAACAACATCAGCCAATAGAGAAAGAAAATTTAAAGCTTAAAAAAAATCAGAAAATATGTCGAGAAATAGGCTTAATAACCTTATATTTGGTTTACTGTAACCTTACAATAGGAAATAGATAAATTCAATGTCTACAAAATAATATACTTAAAACTGAAAAGATTAAAATAATACATTGCTAGAATATTATAATCTATTAGGAGAATTTCTAGCAATGTATTATTTTAATCTTTTCAGTTTTAAGTATATTATTTTGTAGACATTGAATAAGATTTTCTTTGAAAATCTTCAAAAAATTTCAAGTCATATATGTATATATATATTTTGTTTGTTTGTTTGTTTGTTTGTTTTTAAATGCAGCACGATAACAGTCTTGTATACTGTGATACAAATCATGTATTGTAGAAATGATTCATGATTTTTTTTTTTGACATATTGCCCTCCCCTTATAGCCTCGCAGACATGCGATCACATTTTTTAACACATGCAGTGTTAGTAGAACGAAAGTGGAAAAAAAAAATCGTATGTCTGAGGACGTAAGGGTCATCCATGCCATCAGTGCTGGCAGAGAGAGCGCAGCTGTGGGCCACGATACGGTATGAAGCCTCATCACCGTTCAGAACAGTCTAGATAATACCACGCATGTATTACGTAACACGCCTCTCACTACCTGCTGAGCTACAGCAAGGAAAGGATCGGCATGGAATCTGCATTCCGTGCAAAATCCAATCCAGGAATCAATCCGGGAAAAATTACGTTCAAGTGGGGATGGGCAATGTGACAAAAATATTGCATCACGATATTTTGAGACATTTCTATGACATCGTGTTTGCTAAAACTGCTGACAAACAATAGTGCTGTATTAAAAAAAAAGTTAAATAATTCAATAAATGAATATAAAATAAATCAGAAAAATGAAAAGGAAATTAATGAAATAAAAGTGAATAAACTGTAATAAATTCTAATAGAATTACTTTTTTAAATTACACTGATGTAAGTAAATATTGATGTACACATTTTTTTTTATTTAAAAAGACATTAGAAACAGATATCGTGACACCTGTGATATCACTGAAAAGCGTACTGCGATGTTATTTATCACTATATTGATATTATATCTTCATATTGCCCAGCCCTACATTCAAGTATATTTGTTCTGTTATTATTTATTTTTGAATATGTGCATATGTACATGAAAACCAGTCTGTGCATTTGATGTCACTAATAAACGTGATACGCCGCTGTGTACCTGTAATGTGTACATAAATGTCTTGCACTGGATTGGTCACATGACCTGAAACATCGTGACAATCAGCTTTCTATTAATTATGCATGTAATGCAGTTGCACTAATTTGAACACCAACCCAGGCTATAACAGTTAAAAAGAGCTCTTTAGTAGCTTTCCAACAGCACCAGAGGCTGCAGAAAGTGGGCATTTTAGCCGACTTTGGAGCTCTGTTTCTACTGTGGAGCTCATAATGTTTCAAGTCCACGATACAGACCCCTTTTTTAATCAGTCAAAGACTGAAGATTTGGTGAAGCTGCAGTACATTTTGTTTACAATATTTAACCTCTGTTCATACCAACTTTTGAGTTTTATACAGACAAAAACACACATCGTTTTGCTATGATTTATGATTCAGAAATAAAAAGGAATCTATTCAGTCATAACTATTCTTCATTCAAGTCTTTTTTTTTCAAAATCTCAAAGCCAGTATCTTGAGTCGGATCGAATCATTGCATCATTACACCCCTGTCACTGATCCTGACACTTATCTAATTAATGTCAAATTATTATTGTTGGGATGTTAACGATCTTTATTGGTTTTGTTATGCTGGAATATAAGTCGTAAATATGTTACAGTGAAAATGTCCATTTTCACCTCTACTCAGATATACATAATATGAATGACTCACTAAATAGCATTCCAAACCACTGTTTCTTTATGTCTAGTAAAAAGAGAACTGGCTAATTCTGGATAAAGGAAGAAAGATCATAAATGATGCTGAAACGAGGCTGAAATCTTACACTGAAATGTGACGATGGAGGAATGGAGGGGGGCACAGAGATATGGCTTGAAATAAGTGTAATAATTAGATTGACACTGAGCACAAACACTAATCCCAGCTCTGTGACACAAAGATGCAATTATTTTAATTAAACATGCTGCCACGTGGACCAGGACTGCACTAACACGCTCGTTATCTCGACCGGGAACTACGACCACGCGATGCTATTTGTCGTCATGGTAAACAGAGGAGATTGTATTCATTACAGCGTGCGCTGTTGGGATTACGAGGCTTTCCGGGCGATTATCTCCCAGTCCCCAATTTGTCAGTTTAATAACAAAAGAGAAAACGAGTAGGGGTTTGTTTCCCCGATAGTGAAGACTCGTGTTTAAATTAAAATGTCAAAGTGGATTTCCCTCCGAGTCTACGTCTAACCTTTCATTAATAATAAACTTAAAAAAAAATTTTTTTTAAAGTTTCACAGTATGAGAGCGAAACAGAAGAAATCTCAAACAATTTTCTGAACGACATTCAGATTTCCCGGACTGACTCAGCCGTCTTTGCGAGGTACACGACCTCTTTACCGGCAATGTTGGATATTTCAGGGGGAAAAAGGAAAAAAAAAAGGAAAAAGGAAAAAAAAATCTCCAGCCTTACGCAAGCCAAGGCAATCTTTCATTGGAGATCTAGCATGTTTTGTTCTTCTCTGGCCCTGAACCGATGTTTTATCTATAAGCCCATTCTCTTCCTGATCCCAGACTCTGTTGATGTGTATCTCACTGTTCCAGCTTTGTGGCAGCTTCTGAATCACAGTCTAACAGAGAAGGTTTAAAAAAAAAAAAAAAAAAAAACATTCAGGATTTTCACCCGGGCACACTCGGCGCAGCCTTTCCAGTCTCCTGTCAGTCTCCCGTCCGACAACACTGTTCTCCGAGACAAAGCCTCCGTGGTTCTCTGCTCAGGATCTGATCTCATGAGCAACGGTTTTAACGGAGACGGATAAACCGTGAAATCGACAAGAAGGTACACGGAAGAAGACCTAGAAACAGGAAATCGAAGGACATCTTGGGAAACCGATGAGAGACAATCGTACGAGATACCGTCGTATGTGAAACTCTACGAGAACATGAGAAGAACTAAAAAAGAACGACTGGTTGAAAAAAAAATTTAAATGGCGCTAACTTTTTTCTTTTCCAGCACACGAATTAATTTGGTCTCATATTATTTTGAGCAGTAAAGAAAACCCTCGATACTTATAGTACCGATTCTGTTTTTTTTAAAATATATAAAAAATCTCCTCACTGACTTCTTCTTCTCATGAAGGACAAAAACACATTAATTCGATATAAAAATAAACTTATAGAACATAAAAAAATTATAAAATATATAAAAATGCAAGAGCTAAGAGGCCATAAGGAGCACTATGAATGCAAAGATATTTGTGAAATGGCTAAAAACGTGTGTATTTATTTATTTATTTATTTATATTTATACAAATACCTGTAAAGTTATTAAACATATTCGTTAAAATTCAATTTATCAAAAAACACAACAATGTTTCAGCTGGAAAAGTAATATCATTTAAAGTACATTAATGTTGAACCGGTTTACAATTCTACAAGTTATCAATATCTTTTCTCTTTTTTTGGTTTACTTATATATTATATGCAAAAATATACAAATACACAACATAATATATGCAAATTTATGCATAGCAGAGATTACATGCATCTGCAAATTGATTACACTTCTTTGGAAAAGTTTTTTTTTTCCAAATTACTTCAATTCATAGATTTCAGGATGTGAATAATTTTTAAAATAAATAAATAAATAAATGATGTTTTGCTCATGTTCCTCTGAAATGAACATCCTCTAATAACGATGTACGCGTCGGGAATCGGCGTGTCCTCTGGAAAAAGGCAAACCTCCTCAGTAATCAAGTGCTAACACACACCACGACATCTTCCCTCTCTCACACACACACACACACGAGCAAACCATTTTAAGTAAGGAATCTCTCCCGTCTGAAGAAGTAACAGGATAGATTAGCTGAGGTTTTGCTCCAGTAATTAGGCGGCTGAGACCGCAAAACAAATTTTCAATTAATGCTGGACACAACTAGAAATCATTTTATAAAAGTGTACAGATCCCCCGTCAGTTCTTTCACTGGTTCCACTTTTTTTTAATACGTAGATACAACAGCACCAGCTTAGATTATATGCGTTATAATGTTTATTTACAGAAGGGATTCTCAGCCTTTTTTTCAACCCCTTGAACTTAAATTATTTGCCTCAAGTACTCCGGAGCTGCTAAGCAGGTTAGCATCAAGTGACTCTTTTGCTTCTTGAAAAAACTTTTAAGGCTTTTGTCGCTTTTTAAATCTACGTAACGCCGCCTTGTTTGGCTTTATGGCCAGGTTTTCATGTTTTGCTGACAAACATCTCTTTAAGAAAGCTGGCTTCAAACATCTCACACACTTGGGAAAGCGTTTAGCCTCGTTACTGTCCGCCCACGTAAATCCAAATATTAAATATTCCTCACTGTACTTTTTCTCGCTTTGGAGATTTTGTTATGTAAATTGCGCTTGGATGTTCCTCTTGTAACAACGTGTGTGTCTGCTTTAGGTGATTTTAAGGAGTTCTAAAGATGGAGATGCTTTTAGCCACGCAGTATGACTTACCTAGCTAACACCGTCATTTACGTTTAACTCTTACTTGCTAAAAACGTTATACGCTTGATCGTGTGCAATGTACCGTCGTCCTATAGTCGTCCTAAGAAGGGGGCGTGGCCATAAATAAACCCAGAAAACCCCGTAAACCCAGAATATTACCAGAAGCTGCATATGAGCTGGCTGTAGCTGCTAGTCACTAGCATCAGCACTTAGTTTTATTTTATTTATTAATAATTGGCCATTAACGAGGTCAGGAATGCCTGCATGAGTGAGGTCAGGACTGTAAATAAACCTAACGAGCTATTAGCTGTAACTGAGCTCATTATAAAATTGTATTTAAAAAAAAAAAGTATAATAATTTAAACTACGGAGATACTTGGTGAGGTCTTTGTATAGTGAAGCAGCCCTGATAAACAGCATGTTGTTTCATTGCCTTAATTTACGTGGTGCATGGAAAGCTGGTGCGGCTTTTTAGACAAACCGTCGCGCCTGCTCCCTTCGACTCTGCCCTGCTCCCTTCCTTCAGTCTGTCGTCCGATAATTCCAAGCTATAAGATACAAGAGGAAACGTGTACTAGGAGACAAGACAATTTATTTCTGTCGATCTTAAAGCTGCAGACGGCACGATTTCTTCCGACAAACAAAAAAAATAAACAGCAGATCTATGGGAATCTAAGGGAGATTCCCGATACTATCGTCAGACATCCCAAGCCTAGGACGTAAAATAAAAATGCTTACGTTATCTTAGTCTGTTATGCTGCTTAGCAGCCGAAGCTTAGTGTTAACAGATTACACTGTGTGGTGCAAAGATTAATCAGTGCACGCTGATAAAATACTATAGCACGGCGCAAACAGAGTCGACGCAAGGAGAAGTACAGTACGATTTTAGCCACATTGTGTAGGAGTGGCAGTTTATTGCTTTATTAGGAAATTGCACGCGCGCTATCCGGACTCAAACTGTGTGTGTTATGACACGACGCAGCAACATACAGTATTTTCATAATAAACATTTAAAGACATTAGATCATGTCTAAATAAGAAACAAACAGAAGCAAATTAAAAGGAGATCTTCAGTGACAAATCCTTAATTATTAAATTATCTAATTAATTAGAAGTTGACAAAATAAATAAATAAATAAGACTAATTCGCACTAACTCGCGCTGGTTACGCTTCCTGTTAGCTCTCATCTCTGAGATGCTTTTTTTAAAACTATTTTCCAGCTTTAATCTGATCTGTAGAGTGTAAATGAACGCCAGACGCCGTGTACTTTCGCAGTACAGGTTCAAACGGTTCTTACCCACCACTTGCATCATTACTCTAACGTGATTTTTTTTCCCTCTAATAGTCGGGTCGGTGTGTGATGTGGAGAGTTGTGGAGCCGTGCCGAGGGTCAGACAGCCCACCTGCTCGATAACCTCGCAGCTCTCGCAGGATTTTCCCTCCGGGAATCGAAAGTCCGTGTGTGTTATCATTAAAGCAACACTTGGCGTATGTTGCTTCACTTGGCCACTTCGTGAGTATCTAATATATAAAGATTTTGCATGTTCCAACATTGTGAAACATCTACCCAACTCCTTACTAAAAAAAAAATTCCCACTTGAAAAACATAACTGTAAAAATAAAAAAAAAAGTTTTATTACTCAGTTAGAAAGATCTCTCTCTTAATATGCAACTCCACGAGCCTTTACGGCGGCTTTACAGCTAAAATGTAACCATGGTAACTTGACATTTTTGTTTTTTCGTCCAAACCCGATTGTAACGAGAAGCAGTAATAAAAAAAGATCAACTCTGACACTACAAACAGCACCAACTTTCTGGTGTTTCTTCATTTATACTTTATTACGTCCCTTTTGCAGAAGACAGAATCCAATCTGCAGGTTGTGATGTATTACAGGGGTCAGTATTTTATTCAACTTTAAAATCATCACTAAAAATGAGTGTAAACGTCATAAAATATGTTTCTGCATGTTAGAAATCATTATATGGGATCTGATTTAGGCTACTAACCTTGCTGAATGTTTTACACTCATGTGTTACGCTCATTTACAGAAACACGGTTAATGATGATAATAATAATAATAATAAGAAGCAGCTCTTCATGCTCATCTTCAATAACTCGTGCGGCACAATAACTAGAGGTCTCGATATCTCTGAAGCGCCTCTCTATTGATCATCCGAATGCTTTATCAGTCCGATTCTCATCAGATTGTTAAATCAATCGGACTTTTCTCACCACTCGCCATCTCTCGCTTATTAGTGTTCTCCAGAAGACGCGTATCGATGGAGATTACGAACTCTTACTTTTTTCAGTGTTGTTCGTTTCACTGAGCAGAATGCCGTGGATCTTTAGAAGAGGGGGGGAGAAAAAAAGGCACATGTAATGCTTTTAACAACAACAACCGATTTCTCGCGCTATAACACGACCTGTGGCGGACGTACTCGCGCCTCTGTGCGGCACCGCTTCGCCTTTTCTCCCCCCGTCTCCTGGTGTTATGCCATTCGTTCTGCCTTCAACAGGGAAAAGATCCAATCGGGGACGGGTTCACGGTCGGACTCGGCTCTTTTGTGGATTGACTTCAGTTCCGGTGTGGAATCGCCATGGCAGGATGCATTGTCGGGACAGAGATCCTTTACGCCATCTGTAAGTCTCGCTGCGTCTCTGTGGCAAATACATGACTAATGGCACAAAGCCTCTGCTGCAAGGGCATCCAATTAGATTGAGGTCTGAATAGGGCATAGAGACATGATCTACATATCCATTTATCACACCGTGTCATGTTTCTCACCGTCTCGTTACAAATACACTTGTACAGGCCGTAACCCTGGCGAGAAAAGATCGCTGGCCCCGGATAAACGGGAAGTAACATTACGGAGCAGGCTGCACCCCGACTGTGAAATGTCAAATCTATAAAATATCTAGGAAATATCGGTCACTGTCACTGCTTTACGGACCTGACCATAAATAAACTGCATTTAGCACAATCATAACTTGTGAAAATATCTTGAAAGACCAAATATAAGATTATTAAACATATTTCTAGATGTACAGCACTGCGCAAAAGTCTTAAACACCCTATGTTTTTAATTACGAACTTTGTTATAGATTTTTTTTATTTTATGACTTCTACGTTATTGATTCGGTACAACAACAGTTCAGATTCCAGACATTAGTTTTCCAGCACAAAATTAAATCTTGCAGAAAAATGTTTGTGTGTCAGTAAAGAAAGCAGCAGATTCCATAAGAGACGCTTTTCAGATAAAAACAGAATGAAGGCTGCTGGGTTTCGCTGCAGAAATACGAAGCGAGTCGACAGTCAAAGTCTCCAGAAGAGCAGCGAGCCAAGGATCGGCACATTAAACACTCACTCTGGGTCATTTATTACTGTTTACTGCTCTTTATAGTAATTTATTTTAAATGTAGAAACATTTAATTTCATTATTTTTGAAGGCGTCTTTGCTCTACAGCGTCTCTTTGCACGTGCCTGTGTATGCTGATTTCGAGCTTTAAATTCTCTTCTCCTATTGGTAGATAATTGCGCTTCTTTCTAGCAAACGAATGGGTAAAATTAGCAAAACTTTCTAATACAGTAAGAAAATTTAAATATGGAATTGAGTAAATAGGTTTAATAATATCATATCACACCAAATCTGACTATATTCGCTTGCTATATTAGACATCATTTTTTGCGGTATACAAATAAATCAAAACAAGGTTCTAGTATTAAAATGAACCTCTTAACTAACCTGTTAAATGCTGATACAGAACCTCTTTAAAAGTAGAAATTTGACATGAATGAGTCTTTATTTTAGGTCAGAATATGCTTAAGCTGAGGTTTAGCAGCCTTTCTGCATTAAGGGATCTCATCTCTTTTTAAAGCTGAAACAACTCCGTTCACTCCTGCGCATTCGCTTTTGTGAAAGGAATCCATTTTTGTCCTGTTGTTTTTTTTTCCAGCTATTAGATAGAAGTTCCTTAAAATGTTAAATATAAGTTAAATATAACTTTGATTCTGTGCAATATGCGTATGCTTCCTCTTCCTGAACAAACTGCTGGAAGGCACGAACTTGACTGTAATCCTTGCACGCTCGGGACATCTTAAAGGTCATGACGGTGAGCACTAGGAGTTCTGAAGTTTCCCCAAAAACTTCAAAAAAGGTCCTGCAAGGCTTCCTGACAACCGCAATGATGTGACAGCGATCAGAACCGGTGTGTCGCACACTTAAAGTTAAACTGGCGAGCAGCAAGCAAATCCCACAACGGTTTATCGATTCCGGGCACAGAGTCCTGTCCTGCGGAGCTATAGCACATTCCTGAGTGCGCAGATCACACATCGTTTTGTAACTGTGTCTCAGAAATTACAAATAAATAAATATCACTAAAAAACAGGAAGAAAGCTCCTTTCTTTAATAAAACATAGGCAATCTTGCAGATCGATACTTCGGCCTGTATATGACTGGCAGGCTTTCGATTCAAATTCAATTTCCATTGAAAAATGACGGAATGTTGTGAAGGAAATGATTAAACATAGGACTTTATCCTTTATCCTCAACTCTGTCCAATTCACTGCTCTTTTGTGAGCTCCTGTAAAAAATAAATAAATATATATATATATAAATAAAAAAACTGTCAAAGCTCTAATGTGCCCTTCTGGACATACCACAGATTGTAAAGGTTTAAATCTTTTTGCGCGCACTAATCAAAGCCATGAAACAGACTGCCCTCGCATGAGAGGCTAGTGGAGTGTCCTTGATCGCTTCGCAGAATGCTTCCGATACAAACGCCGTAAGTTTGCTGCAAATTAAAAAAGGGGGCACGGAGGGCGGCGGTGCGCGTGATGACACTTTTATGAAAGGCCATAAAGCATGTGGATGGGCGAGATTTCGCAGGAGTCTCGGGTTTTTTTTTACGACGGACTCCCCGAACGCGGCGTGCTCTTTAACACGAGGCTGGCACGAGGGACGCTAATGGTGACTGGTGTTCCCTCGGCTAAAGAAAGCAGCTGACAAACAAGCTCTTAAACTGAATCAGGGGACACACATTGGCTCCTAAAGCATGGGAACGGGAGCCATATTGGCCAGATTTGAGGCAATACTTGCCAATAAACAAAATATTGTGCTCCTGAGCTTCGAATTTAATCTAATCTGGTGAGGAGGCGATTGAACAGAGGCGCAGAGCTGTCCACAAAAGCCTGCTCAGATCTCTCCTTTGAGGACAAGCCCACCGTTACTCATTGTAGCTGGATCATTTTGGAAGCAAAGTCAAGGAGAGGAGACATATTGGCTTGGAAAAAAGTTGAGATGAGGCGAAACAAGAGGCATGCTGTCACTACAAAGCAGACAGAGTGGACGCTCGTGCTAGTGATGACGACCCCACCTAAGGGCTTAAAGAAAGATAAAAAAAAAGAGAGAGAGAGAGAAGACAAACATCCGAGGAAAGGCTTAAAGGCTCAGCCAAGGCACCTCCAGGCAGTTGGGTAAAGGGGAAAATAACACACACACACACACACACACACAATTATGCACACCTCTGCAGCACTGGCCTCAAAGACCTCTTTAGAAAATACACACTCTCCCTCNCACACACACACACACACACACACACTGTGGGTTTTCTCAGAAATAAAACATCAGTCAACAAGGAAAACATGGTCTTAGCTTCCACTTACACAGGTAATAAGTCCAAAGGAAAAACCATCTGAAATCAATTGTCTCAAACGGGACGGCTGATTATACAGTGTTTGGAAAGGAGTTCTTTAAAAATCTGCAGGTGGCCGTGAGGGAATTCTGCGTTTAGCGCTGATCAATCATGGAAACACACCAATTTGTTTAAGCGGACCGTCGATCTCGAGACGAGGGCAGAAACAAAGCCAAGAGGAAACATGGCTCTCTTCAGCAGTAGGTTAATAGGGATCGTCGGTTTTCACTCTCGCTCCGGACGTTTAGACCGTGTTCTGCACCTACACGTTCAATAGAAGGTGGATTTGAGTCATTTACAGGGTGTTAGCACGTTGCGCATGAATGCTGTGCTCAGGAATCTTTATTAAATTAAATCCGAAGCAAATTGTGGTCGAGTGAGATGGAACTGCCTGCCACATAACCCGAATGAATAAAATTTCAAGTGCAAATCCATCACGCAAAAATGCGTTGCTGATTCCCGGTGCTTTATCTTCACACTCGGAAAAAAAAGGGGCACTAAACTGCTCCGTTCTTTGCCACTGATGTGGTAACATCTTGCAACGTTAAAAATACACTATAAGCACCTTTTAAGCTTTATTCTAAAATCTAATTATCTATACCTGACCTGCAGAGCATTAAAAACGTCAGTGACGATATAATACTGATATTGTGATGAATATTGATCATAGATCACATATAATCATATCATGAGCTACTGTAGAGATTATATCTTTATCAAATTTTACATTTTTGGTTTTAATTAATTAAAAAACTCACTGAAAAAAAAAAAAGCAGTGTGTATTAAAATATGTAGAAATAACTTCATTATTTAATTCTTTCTTTTTTTTTTTAATTTCCTGCTAAGAAATTATTTGCAGACCTACATACTGTGATGCATATTGTACAAAATGTCTTCCAGAATCATATGACGTTGTCGTCATATGGCTCGTCCCTGATATCGGGCTGGGACACAAAATGGCGGTTGTGACTTCCGGCAGCACGGAACGGAGTCTTACACTAGGCGTGTGCTCATAACGGTCAGATTATCACGAAGGAGGATTTCCGGATCAAGACCTGGCCGACTGGGACGGTATTTAGACTTCAGATAATCCTGTTTAGCAGATGAAGGTTCGGAAATAAATGTGCTGAAATAAACATCAAGAAATGACAGAAAGGTCAAGCAGTAAAAACGTAATATCGGCGCAAGCAAACTTGTACGTTTGCTTGACGTTTACGCTTGCGCTGTAACTCTCCATCAGTTACAAACTCATTTACGCTCAGCAGAATCTGCTTTCTAAATCAAAGCGAGGTGGAATATAATCCAGACGTTAACGTCAAGATGAAAGTTCTGTGAAGTAGTGAAAAATCGCATGCACTCATGTTCAAGCCCCTCGTGCCCCGTGGGAGTGATTGGACACACCATCTCACACAGACGCACCACACACTCAGGGCTGGGATGCTGCTACTGTTTCAGGCTCACGCCAGACTCTAATGATGCTGTGATGGACCGAACGCATTGTTTTACCGCAAAGCCCCGACTCGGAGCGGCTTTATCCGCCGCATCGCTTTCCCATTCACCCACGGCCGCTCCGTCAGCCCTCGCCGCGTAATGCCCCTTAACGAGCCTCAAAATGCTTTATGTTTTGATGCATTGCCGTCCGTCTGAAAAGTAATACAGAAATGGACGAAAAGCATTAGCATTTTACTAACCGACATCGTTCGCCCGAGCTGGGGAGGAGAAGGGGAAGAAGAGAAAAAAAAGAGAGAGAGAGAGCGAAAGCCTAATGACCACTTTAGTTTTGAACCTAACGTGGTTATAGGCGGGGATGAGGGGGTGTCGTGTAAACCGATCCTGAAGGATAGACGGCTGCTCTCAGAGTTGTGGAAATTTAGCGCAAATGAAATTACGTACAGATTTAAAAACAATTGATCAAAGACACTCATGTCGCTCGTTTAAAGCAGGGTTATGCTGTGTACAGTGTATCAGAAGCGGTGTGTGTCATGTAATTCTACTCAAAATTGCTTTAAAAAGAAAAAAAGAAAGCAATTATTTTCTTTACAGAGTAAAGGACGCAGTAGATTGTTTTCTTCTCCACTAAGAAAATAATCAGAACATTAGATAGAGAAATGGGAAAATAAAGTCTTTTGAGTCGAGACGCAGCATCTCTCCAGCGTGACATGTTTTGCATCCATGGTTTATCAGCTCCTTTGTACAGTGTGGATGAACTTGCTTACTTTTCACAGATTTACAAGCGAAGTGCGTTTTAAGAGCAGCCACAATACCTGGCAACAACAAACGGCCAACGGCTATTGACTCAAAAACACAATATTCAAAAGTTCCAATGCAGCCAGCATCGGAAATCTAAAGTACTCGCCAATTATACCAAAATATCAAACTCATTAAATTCATCAGAGTCGAGTGGAGGGCCAGGGTCCTGCTGGTTGGAGTATACTAAACCACAGCTGTTCAGGGGGAAAAAAACAGAAAATAAAGAAAGAAAAAAAAGAGCATGTTCCAAAAATAAACAACTCCAACACACAAATATACACTACTACACAACATGTGAATGTAAAGCTCTACCCACAGAGCAGCTTACGCCAGGCCCCGCCCACAGATGTAACATGAAATCCTTCCACTTCCTGTTTGTAGTTCATGCATTTAAACCACAATGTCCATATCCA
>CM074947.1:2078135-2106646 GCA_037577455.1 Pangasius macronema
CCGGACCCGAGACTCGAACCCACAACCTTCAGGTTCACCTTCAGGTTACAAGTCCAACTCTCAGACCATTAGGCCACAACTTATTATTGATTATCACTATTTTTGATCTACACATCATATGGATTAATGAGTTTTCTTTATCGGTGGCACTGATCCGGTACCCGTTGGCGTTTTCTGGGAGGGATCAGCAAAAATAATGTCAAAAAACATATCGGCGAAAACTGGAATTAGATTTGGAACAGAAGTATACTTTTGGAAATGTTTACATATGAAGAGACTTGACTGGGTTTCATTTTTATTAGTGTTGATTTCATTATATTTATGTTTTATTTTATTTATTATATTTACAATGTGAATGAGTTTTGTGTGAAAGGGTTTAACTGTGAAGCGCTTCAGTTCAATAATAAAAAAAAAAAAAGTAAAAGGTTAAATGTTTTAAAGGTTCGGATGGGTATCTCTATCGGCTCAATGATGCTCAAGGTATCGGTATCGTTAGCGAAAAAGAAATCGTGGCATCGTACCATCCCTAGTTTCTGCTTCCTGTTCCTGAAAAGCCTGAGACACTGTCCTAATGCCTAGCAACATAGCTAGCAATTAAACAACTGTATGACATGCTAGTTAGCCTGTTGGGTAAACTGATGTAAACATGCATTATTTAATTCATCAGATGACTAAAATGCATCTTGTAGCGTGCCATGACACCAAGAAATACATCAACACACTGGAGCATGTTATATCCAAAAATATCCAAAAATACATATCAAATGAAATTAGCAGTGAAAGCAGCAGCGTCACTTGTCTGTCGGGTATTGATGAATAAAATACAGATTGTCCCCAGTGCCTGGCCTACAGAGTTCTCCACCCCTGATAACGGAAGAAGCAGGCAGTCCTTAATCAGCCGAATAGACTCCGGCTTTTCCAGCAACAACACACTTACGTCCTTTGAAAAACAGATGCGCTCATTCGCCGGCAGATCTGTCGCGGCGCAGGACGTACTGGAGAGCCTTCTGTAGATGCGGATCTATTTTGGTAATGCGTAATTGAGGGCTCGGTTAGATAGCCACTTTATTTGAGCTGCTCCCGTTTCCCTGGTTTTGTAGGTTGCTATTAGCTAGGCAAGTCCAGCAGTGATTACTCACGTCTAAATTAGAAATATAGCGCTGTGTCAAGTGGCTCGAGCCTCCGAGAAAAATCACGTGCGTGTAACAATGGGCCTGTTGTTCGAGCCACGTGCTGTGATTTTTTTTTTTAGGTGTCCATTAAATAACAAAAAAAAAAAAAAAAAAAATAGAGCAGAGGTTTCTCCAGGCCTTTATGTTGATGCATTGCTCTCAGTCCAACATTAATAACTATTTAGCATAAACAATGGAAAGTGAGGAGTAGGTGGAAATAAAGGAGAGAGTGAAGTGGGCGTGTGTTTTCGAGGCAAATGGAGGCTTCATCACTGCGGCTGATATAAACGAGACAGGCTCTTCGTTAGCGAACGGACAAAAGGGCAATGAGGATCCACGCCGATAATGGATGATGCTTTGAGAGGGTGTCGCTCACGCCGATTGGAATTAACACGCCGATGCAAATGCGCGATGATGACTAATGCCTTTCTATTCATTGCACTAATAGCGATTGTTGGCGTAGCGCCGTCCTTTTTTGTCTCCGATATCAAAGCCGTCACGGCTGGAGATGACCTGGGATGAGCGCAAGGTATTTCTCTACCTGCCTGTCGGTCTCCATCTGGCATGACTAGCGTGAAAAGACGATCTACAGTGCCTCAGATATAAGCGGAGATAGTTGCAAGCTTACTGGATGTGCCTCTGTGAAACTGACATTTGAAAAGACTAACCGACGACAGAGCTGACATTTTGACAATCTGTTTCCATCCAGCTGTGCGAGGAACAAGGGTTTTTTTTTTTTTCCCCTCTTTAACCCAGACACGGGGCGACGCTGCTTTGCTGGAAAGTCCACTATGAGCGGCTGTAATTACAGACAGCTGGGTGTCTGAGAGGGAAGGAGCAGGCGAGGGGAGGAGAGGGAGCAGATTAAAGACAAGTGGACACTATTAGAGCAGGTCAGAGTTGCCATCGCCCTCTCGATCCTCGACACAGAATGAACAGCTTCGCTTACGCCAGACAAGCCGAAACGGTGCCTCTGGCGCACAGAAACATTCTACCTGGATACCTGTGCGCAGGAAAAAATAAGTGTGTGGGATATTATTACATTTACATTTGGTATTTTTACTGCGTGCTTGAATCAGGCAAGACTAGAAGGTAATTAGTGAATGTGTTTAAAAATTCATGGTGGATCATTTTCAAGGTCAGAAGGAAACTTTGTGGGGAATAAAAAAAAAAAAAAATGTGGATATGCTAATTAAGCCCTAAGAGAAGAAGTGTACCTAGCTGTGGTTTCTAGATCTTCCATATATTCATAACACCCATTTTCAATACGCACTGATTGGTGAGCGTTGGGAAGAAACGCAAGCATCGACATGACCACATGCCAACATTATACGTCTGGAGGGGATTCAAGCCCTTGACCACGAAACAGGATGTTAATTACATACGAGAAAAAACATTTATGTCTCTTTTAAACGTCCACATAAACTGTACAACATTCAGTCGTCTGAGCATCTCATATGAGATTTGGCTGGAACTCGTAATTAACGTTACAAAAAAAAAAATATATATATACATCAATAAGCCTGTACAAGACTGTCACATTAACTTGTTACCCTGCAATTAGAGGAAAAACGTTTTCCAACGTACAAGATTTTGCCACATATGAAAGATCTGTGAAAGAAAAAAAGAATCAATTACTGAATTAAACCCCTCTTGGCAATGCCCTTGTCTTGGCACAGCAATTAACTCTGATAAACTAAACAGGATACTCAAGCAGTCACAGGATGCAGGCAGGATGCGGGCCAAACGACGCATTGTTGCAGCGTTCTCATCACGGTGATAATGCAGTGCACATATCGCACGGTACTGTGTTTATTTTAACGAGGAAAACTGGGTGAATGAGTAAATTCGCATATACGCGTTCATGTGTGTGCCTGACTTTCACTTTTCTCACCTTTAACTGCAACTGCTAAAATGATGACGATGATAATAATAAACAAATAAAGAAAGACAAAGTAGTTTGAGTTTGTACGACAGTACTATTCCTTTTACACCACAGTGATTAAGTACGATTACAATTTTTAACTGATTAATAAATAACATATTTCTCTTTTTCATTCGAGACTTGAGTCTTCAGGAGAGAGAATTTGTTTCCTGACATGACGAGCTGCGTTTTTTTTTTTTAAGTCTCAGCAACCTCGAGACATCTTGGTGAGGGAACGACTCTTTACATCTGCTATAATGTAATCAATAATGAGAACATGGTGGCTGGAGATAGCGTAGAGTATGTGATTGAGCTGTTTCTATAGGAATGATAACGTATTGGACCGAGCATGTTAATATAAACCTGTTTATGTTAAAGTTGTAGCTACTGTCGGCCGTGTTTGTGGTATAATCGTTGTAATCGACACACATTCTGGATTAAAAGAAAAATGATTTGACTATGATTACGGGTGTGATGTCACAACTCACGCTACGTGTATTTGGTATTCTTAAACAGAGATGGAAATGCTCCACATAATTCAGCTGCAATGCGAGTGTTGATTAATAGAAGAAGTCAAAGTTCTCAGTGACTACAGAAGGCCATTATTGTTATAGTAAAGCTGCGCCATTTTGTGAACGCGTGCTGTTTTGGATTTAGTCTCATAAACGTCTTCGTTCTTGATGCGTCAGTAACAGAAAAGTGAACTTGTGGTTTTATTGGTCATAACTGCTCGGATGTTATCCATCGCAGCCGTGGCATCTGTGCACGTACAGCACATACAGTACATATCATCAGTTATTTACCTGATACACGCACAGTGGCTATGATTCATCTTCAGCTGTGGACTCAACTGTAGTAGTCAAACGTAATGATGTAATGGGTGGATGTATAGCGTGGAAGGTTGCACAGAAAGTTAAAATGCAGGGGGGAAAAAAAACAGTGCAGCGGTGCACTACACTATCTAAAAACAGGGAAGGAAAAAAAAAAAGTAAATAAATAAATAAATAAATGAAGAATGTATGCTGAACCTTGCAGCATAATGAGAGGAAGCGAGTGGAAAACATCATTCCCAGGTGAAAGAGACCCAGGGGACATGTCCAGCCCCTTCAGGGCCCTTCTCACCATAAAAGCACACTGGATTTACAATGTGAATTTGTCCTTAAACTTTTTTTTTTCTCTCCACATTATGGAAAATTATGAGCGGAACAGAGATGCTTGACTGCATGCTTGTGATCTGTGCAGTAAGCACAGTCGAGCGAGCGTCGCAACGCGCGCCGTCTGTATAATCTCGGCGCGCAGGGGCTTGGGCTTGTCGCGTATATGTAGCTTGCTCGGGTCATGCTTCGGTGGTTCGAACATGCACAGTCTGCACAAAATCTGTGTATGCTATTACACAAATAAACTGGAGTGAATCCTAAGATGAGGCGTGTAATCCACTTTACAGAGTTTGCGAAATCTTTTAAACGGATTCGGTCTTTGCTGCACCAAATTCAATTACAGCTCCGGTTCACAAATCCTTAAGCTGTAGATTCCTACTGATTTAATTTGCTTCCAAACTTGCCAAACATTCTCATTTTCATGGGGAAAAAAAAAGGTTAATATATGTTTGCGTCAACTATTTTAACACAGCTGTATTGTTTTTAAAAAAAACTGCTGACCTTGACGCTAGTAAAGTAGATGAGTGACGGCACAATTTCCTGAATGTCGCGAGAGATTAAAACCCCCATTATTCTTCAGATTACTTCATTCATGGGAATAATGCGAGACAGTTTTCCGAAAGATTTGCGAGCATGCTGCCGCGAGCGCCGATTTAATGGTCGCTCCTCCTAGCAGTTTTGGGCTTTGTTGTCGTTGTTTGAAACGATCGCAACCCTTTCTTGGGGTGCTTGTGAAACGAGGAAGGAAGGAAGACGTCTCCCGTTTTGTTGTACATGGTGTGTTCTTTTAATTCAGTCTCATTTTTGTGCGTCTTCCCATTAAAAAGTGCCAAGAAGCGAGCTGAATGTGGTGTGGTGCACAGCTGGGCTCCAGAGAGGCAGATGGTGACAGACAGCTGGTTCTCACCTCTCTGAGAAAAGTCACTGTGAAGATGGAGGAGTGAGACGGCGCCCCGCGACGGCGCCTCCCCCAGGGTCAGAGGACGAGCTCGTGGGACTCGGAGATACAACAGTGACTACGTATAGAGCGCTGATGTCAAACGGAAATGCTTGCAGCACATTATCACCCGAGGCAAGGGCAATTTTCACTCCCACACGCTCCTGTATCTCTTCGGGAATAGGCAAGAAATTGCTGCACGGACGCAATCGCGTCGCGACTTGCTTCGCGTGTGAACAAATTAAAGCGAGCGCGCAACGCAAGACATCGCGATTGTACCGCGGATAACGGAGCGATCAATTACAGCCACTCAGACCTCTAAACAAAATTTCTTCCTCGCAATGTCTGGAAACACAATGTGAATGGGTGCAAACAAAGATTTCCAAAGATAAGACTGGAAAACAAAATGAGCACTATGGTGTCTTTTACACACATGGCCAAGCAGATGTGCTGTAGGTTTGGACGCGTAATGCATTGTTCTGACGGTGGAATTCTGTTGCATCTGCATATGCTGGAAAAAAAAAAAAACAATTAACAGGAACCAATTAGGTATTTGTTCTTCATTCAGCCGTCATACTAACGTCATTATCGTCAGTCTATCAGCCGTCGGAGTTTGCCTGAACAAAACGTGCGAGGTCATCGAGAGCAGAGCAAAAACCCTTGCCGTGATTGCCTGTACCAAGGTCGCTCTGTGGTACGATCAAAATTTTGACAGTTAATAGAAACAATGTAAGCGCTCAAAATACCGCACGGAGGTATGTGCTTTTAAACACCACTATGTCTTTCATGTCTTTCAGTTATCACTGATCTATTCATTCCAGTTTCGTGTTCGGTTCACCCATGCTGTGCTTTCACTCTCCGTCCTTTGCTTCTTTTCTTAAGAGGACAAATTCATCAATTCAGACGTCTATCAATTTGTCATCTGTTCTCCGCTACAAAGAATCACATAAGTACAAAACGCCATTTGTGACAACAAAATGAATCTTTTTTTTCCTCCTTTTAACAGACAGAAGAAAGACAGCCAGACAATCTTCTATCAGGAATGTTGGGAGGATTTGAGTATTGGTTTTTGTTTGCAGGCATGCCCGTCACAAACACAGATCGAGAATTTCTTCTGTCCAGGTAACCAGTGCTACACGCGAGTGTTGTCCTTTAGATGAAAACAAATATACCAAAATCTTTATCTTCCTCATCGTCCTCATCTCCCTCTTCTGATAACAATAGCCTTTCTCATACTTCCTGCCAAATACTGAAGGGTTTTCTGAAGCTACTCTGTGGAAAAAGCATCTTCCGCTCATTGTCCAAAACGCTTTGGAAAGGCTTCTGGTTGACGTGATCCAGCACTCCCTGACAATTTAAAACAGAGCAGAGAGCCCTTTTTCCAGACACACACACACACACACACACACACACACACACAGAGAGAGAGAGAGATGGTGGCCACTTCACTGGACAGATATTAATCCCAGGAGCCAAATGTCAGAGCAGCAGTGGCTTGTGGCCTCTGTAGAATTACAGTTCATATCCAAGCTCTGGAGCGGGATAACACAGGCTCCTCATGGTTATACAGCCTGATCTTTCACGCCTACATGCCACTAATTTGGGAGAGTTTAACTGGGTGGAGGTCCTGTCTCAAAGCAAATTAAAAAAAAATAATCTAGCTGTAGCGGGTTTTCCCCTCCCTGTCTCTCCTCTGTTTTTTGGCATTGTTCTGTGGAGACAATTTGTTGGCGGTTTCATTATTGAGGGTTTTGAATCAGGAAAATGATTTACCACCAACAGCATAATTATGGGGTGGGTTATATGATAAATTTCCGCAGAGCCAGACAACCTTCAATTTTAGGTTTATAACGCATTATGAGAAATTTCACACCACCTGTCTGGCAGTCGGAGTAATCCGAATAGGAATCTGCCCGTAACGTTTCGTCTTCTGGGAGCGCCGACGGATAGATTTGTTTCAACAAATCTAAATGCGTAAAACTAATTATATGGTGTATCCTGCCTTCTTAACTCTCTAAACTCCGCTCGTCTCTCTCTCGCTCACACACACACACTTACACACACACACCAGCAGAACAAAACGGGACAGATGTCTTCAAAAAAATCTTAAACTCTTTTCATAAATGATGATGATTACAACCGAACGGCTCGGCGCTCAATTAAAAAATTCTCTCATCATATAAGCCTAAATAAATCTTTTAAAAAAAGGCTTTTCTTCTATATTGTACATTATAAACAAGTATTTCTTCAAACATATATGTAAGAATAAGAGCACTCTGTACTGACATTAACTATGAGGTAAAATTACGCACAGTTAAGATAAAAAAGAAAGAAAGAAAGACAGAAAGAAAGAAAATGTGACACGTGAACAGACATGAAGCTGGAATCAACATTAGCGGATTAGCCAACTTTAGCAAAGCCCACGCATACAGCACTCGATAACGTTACCTCTAATAACAACCTTTTTTTCTTCTGTTCAGATTAAAAATAAAAATGTTCGCTTTAAGTGAAACCATATCACTCTGACACCAACTTTTTTAAAAAGCCAAATAAGTGAATTCGCTCTATGCTACGTTACCTCTGTGACTTATTTGCTCTCGTGCCTGATTACACTTCTCCAGGCGTTAAAAAGTCATATTTTATGTGTTTGTATTGTCTCAGAAAAAATATATATTTTCTGTCTCAACTGCTCGTAAGTTAATATGACACATGAACACGAGGGTTAACCCATTAAGAGCTCAAAAAAAAAAAAAAAAATAATCATTATTAATTAACTGAAATACAGTTCATTGTCTATCCCTGGTCTGTATATAAAGCGTGACTCGAGAGCTAAGTTCCTGTGTGTGTGTGTGTGTGTGTGTGTGTGTGTGTGTGTGTGTGTGTGTGTGTGTGAGAGAGAGAGAGGTCATGTAGAGCTTTGAAGGCTGTTAAGGCATTTTCTGTCCATCAGCTTTGCATTTCTGTCCACTTCGGGCCACTCCACTGCTTCTCTGCTCGTGTTCACCTGATAAACCTGGATACACTCGTTCTGTCCGTCTTCTTTTTTTTTAATAAGAAAGCATATTTACACGTGTCTGATACGAGAGAGACAAGGATTCGCTGTTTATACTGCTAGAGCTTTAGAGCTGTCCGACTCAAATATTAATGTGGCAATGAAACTGTGGTGTGTGTGTGTTATATTTACAGTTTAAAAAAAAAAAAAAAAAAGAGAGAGAGAGATACCGTTATCCTTATGTAATATTTATAAAGGGATCGCTGTCCGCTCCGGTACAGGCGTGGGGTTTTGGTTAAACACGCGAGATGACAGGATGTGAGGTCAGCGAGGTGAAGCTCTGCTGCCACATCCACTACATATCAAACGGCGATCCTGATACATATTTTATGTTGAAAAACAAATGGTTTCTGAATCCCGTAGACGACGGGAGATATCGTCGGAGACATTTTAATTATGGATTAAAAAAAAAAGTAAGAATTATGTGCATATATACAGCGTTTGGAAACGGTGTTTCAAGTACTAATAGAGAAACTAACTGCAACAAGCTTTCTTTTTTCCTCTATTTTCCCTCTCTCTCTCCCTCCTCGGTGTCTTAATTAAGGAAACGTAATTAAAACATTGCAGTCCTGAGTCAGCAGCTGGTCCACAGAAGATTGAGTGATCTCCCATGGCTCTTATAGATATCTCCAGCTGCAATTAAACAAACTTCAGAGGTGCTCCTAAAGGTTGGCGCACATGTGTGATCGATACAGATTTAATCCCCGGCATCACTCATGAAACGCCGACGTGACTGCGGGGCTTCGCAGCGAGGGATGGAACCACAAGCTCTCACTTTTTTATAGAGACATACACAGCTACTGACAGGGTCGCTAAAGGGCATCTACGCTTACCCGGGGTGTGTCGCCCGCACACACACACACACACACACACACACACACACAGCTACAGCCGGGTATCCAATGCCTTTGCACACAGTCTGTGTCATGATGAGCGATGTTTTACTTTCATACAAAACTTTTCAGCTGGGTGAGGAATGGAATGAGAAGTTCCATATAGTGCTAAAAAAAATTCAGAAACGTGACTTAAAACTTAAAAACATGACCGGCTACATTTGCGTTCATTCAGAAACTTTAAAAACAAATAAATAAAAAGAGAATAGCATGTTTATAGAATGTACTGTAAAACAAGGAACAAAAAAAATTTTTTTTTTTGTGCTATTTTCGACTCTTTCCTTTTGTCCTTCCTTCATCTAGTGCTTAAAAAAAAAAGTCTCATTTTTTTCTCATTTTTAATGTTGTACGTTCTCTGCAAAATATGTAAAATATTCCATAATAAAAGTCAGGAAGTTTATTTAATTGAGATTTAAAAAATAAAGTTATCTTTTACTTTCTTAAGTACACACACGAAGAGAAAACAGGCTAGAGAATTTCCAATTGGGGAAACGTTAAGTCTTTGTCTAACTGTTAGAAGTTCTGGAAATTGGAGAAAAGCAAAGGCTGCACTAAAGGGTGACGTGATGGTGAGTGGGTTTATAGAGCTGAAAAACATCAGACGGATAGAAAGGAGCCGATCAGAATTTCTTCCCTCGTCGCCTATGGTGACTTGACGAGCTGTTATTGAACATGTTCGCGTGTTTGCTTTAACGGGAAGCAGGAACATGGCGATAATCGGTTTGACATCGCCGGATAAGGACAAGAGCTTTATTTTGGACAGTGGTACAATGCACGTGATCTCAAACCATGAAAACAAGTTTAAATTTACTGCGTAGACTAATCTAGTAATGAATAAACAGCTACTCAGTGCGCGACTCATGATAACACCCAAGTGTGAAAGAGGAAGACAGACTTTTTTAACTTCTGCCGTATGCTTCGCGTACGTGTGCGTCATTTATACCAATAAAGCGTTTACATTATTCGTTATATCTCCAGCTAGCTTCTACACGACACCACCGTTACAATTCATAAACACAACGCACGTGTTAACAGGAGCAACGGTGCACGTCAGGGCTCGTACTGCGTCTACACAGATATTACAGTGTCCTCCATGTGCTTCCTCCGTAAGAGGCTATAAACTCGAACCCAAACGAGTGTGTCTAAACAATACAGTAATAAAGGAGGATTTTCTGACAGCAACGATCGCACGAGGCACAATATAATAAAGAGCCGCAGAACTGCATGACGGATCTTATTAAATTCTTTGGGTTTCTTGGTAAATGAGGGAAAAGGTGTAATAAAGAAAACAAATGACGCATATTGATAATCAATCCCGTTGAGAGCGCCGCGGTCGCAATCCATCACGGAGCCGGCGCGCGGCAAAAAAATGCCCTCGTGAGCTCGGCAGCTGCTCTCTGCTATGTCGAATCGCGCAATTTATGTAGGCGAACGGGCTCGGGCTGAAGTTCCTTTCATTTTCCCAAAATAAAAAAGTCATTTAATGTTGATAAATATATTCAATAAAAACAAATTACCTGCAGCAGGCGTTCGTCTGTGTCTCCCTGCCCCCATTTATCCTTAATTACAATGTCTCTATCCCTCTCTCTATGTACCTCCAGATCTTCCACTTCTTCCCTCTCTCTCTCTCTCTCTCTCGCTTTCTCTCTCTCTCTAGCTGCTTCATCACCTTATTGATCTCCTAATTGTGTTGTTTGGCACCTGTTCCAGGGCCTACTGCCACATATTTTAGCTAGTATAAAGATTATAATCTGCGATAAAAGCCTCCAAACGGACATCAGGCGTTAAATCCGAATACTGGAACGGAGCTGGTGATCTCCCATTAGCGGAAACTAATGCAGTTACAAAGCGAGACGCTCCGATTTCAATAAAGCCTATCCTGGATGAACTTGATTTTAAAACACCTTGAAGAGTGCTATTGAGTTCCTCGGGCTGCTGCACGAGCCCGAGATCCGGGAAGGCTCTTCCAGGAATACCCGACACAAGATGGAGTCATAAAGACACATTACAGACAAAATGAACAAAAAAATTAAAAAAACAACAACAAAAATCACATTGCCTGGTTCTGTAAATCTGCTCAGAATGGATATTTAGGATATTTATTTATCTATTTATTTGCTTTTTTGCCATCTGTTCAGGTGAAAATGTCTCCCACTGATTAAAAACAATGTACCGTAGGGATTCGGGACAGATAAGGATGCCCAAACACAGATGTGTAACTCCCTCTTTTTTTTCTACACATGCAGAAGTTTTTACGAGAAAGAAAAGGAACGATCTGCAACTCAGTAGTCGAGTCGGTTCAAACCGCAATACATATCAGTGCAATGATAATGCAGAGATGATATTATAAACATGTCCATGAACATGCGTACAGGAGTATAGTCGGTACAAAACGTAAATTTAAACTCAAATTTGCCAGATTGCACTTTTAACAGTCTCAAAAAAGGATTTACGGAAACCCATACTAAGCGAGCCAAGGGTGATGATCCAGAAAATTCTTTCTCCTAGCATCAACACTAGTGAGTTCTTCCACGTAAAAGCTTTCACAAGTTATATATAATAAAATACACAAACACACACACACACGAACACAAAAGGTGATGAAACTGAACCTCCAAATCTGTTAATGGGATCATGACTGATTTTGTGACCAAGCAAGTAAACTTTAAAATGAAAACACTGCACTTAAACAAGTACACAGAAAAATCACCAGTCATAAATCAACACCTACTGCTAGTGCTCAAACCAACCATGGTGATAAATGTTAAAAGATATCAAATGTGCTAACTTACACAAATGGAAATTCATTACACTCACCTGTTCAAGGTAGGCCTAGAACTTCCAAAGTGTCCAAAATCTTCAGTTTAGATTAGTTTAGCTAGTCTATCTCTCCCTCTCTCTCACTCACACACACACACACACACGTCTAAATGACTTAATGACCAGCTGACACACACCTGATGTGAGTCTGTCTGTCTGTTTGTTGAAACTCAACTCAATCATTAGCTAAAAGAGATAAACATGTTAAATCACCTCATATAAGCAAACCACCACAAAATACTACACAATTTAATTAGCAGTCTATGCTAATTTAAAAAAAAAAAAAGAAGAAAAATTACATACACACCAGTTGTTTGCTTTCAGACATCGTCTCAACAACCTCCTAAGTAGTTTCGTAGTTAGCAAACGATATCAACAGGTTAACTTAGCTCATTAGGACACTTCTAGCACGCGGAGACGTCGTTATTTTTTTAATTTGAATTTCAGCCGTTAAGGAGTAACGGTCGCGTCGCACCTGACTGCGCGTGCACGATTTAATTAAGACGTAACGGCTCTCCAGTGTTAAATAAAGACAAAAAAAATGTGGATATGCGCATTTTTATTTATTTATTTATTTTTACCTTTCCGAGGAGTCGGTTGTTGTTGTTGTTGTTGTTGTTTCTGTTGTTTCTCTCCCCCTTCGGAATCGGTGATTCGGGAAACAAACCCGCCTCAGAAGAAGTGGCTTTTCTACTGCTCTCTGAACGCCCAACGGACGACGCACGCGCTCGACCGTTGGAGAGAAAAATAAATAAATAAATAAATTTGAAAATAAGGAGCCGCGCGAGGTGAGGGGGATTTAAAAAAAAAAAAAATCTCACGAGGCGCTGCTACTGATGCTGATGCTGCTCGCGCTCGCGCTCTAGCTCGCTCCCTCACTCACTCACACTGCGCCTCGAGACGGAAAGCGCGTGTGACTGGAGATTTCGCGCGTGCCGGGAATTTGCGCGCTTAACTGGTCAAAAAAAATAGTAAATTAAATAATAAAGCGGGATGGGAACGGGGGGGTGGAGGAGTGATGCTGGTCGCGCGCACAGATCGTTCACCTCACCCTCCGTGCTCGAGCCGCCGAAGAAACACGTGTAGTCTTAAAAAAAAAAAAAATGAATGAGGATAACTAAATGACCACCGGAGAAGAGAAACGAGCGCGCGCGCGCATACGCACACGCGTAAATATATACATACACATCCACACGCGCGCACGCACACACACACACACACACACACACACGCGCGCGCGGATGAGAACTGCAAGAAAACAGCGGCTCAGCGGCGCCCGCGCATCTTTGTTTTTTTAACCCGTGCACATCAGGCACGCTCGTGTCCGGAGATTATTTATTTCATTATGGCGCAACTATGGCAACCTGCTTAAAAAAAAGAAAAGAAAAGAAAAGAAAAGAAACCTACACTTTCCCATGTGTTCATCCCCCGAATGAACACCTGCAGTGTTTTCTCAGTACCTGAGTTTACTCTCACAGTGTTGAATTAACACTTTAGGTATCAATGTTTACTCAATACCTAAATAAACACCTGAAGTGTTGGGTTTACTCTCATAATGATGAATTAACATCTAAAGAATTAATGTTCTCTTAATACCTATAGCAATACACTAACACCTGATGTGCTGGATTTACTCTTACAGTGTGGAATTAACACCTAAATAACTAAATAAATTAACACCTAAATAAACACCTGAAGTGTTGGGTTTACTCTTACAGTGTGGAATTAACACCTAAATAACTAAATAAATTAACACCTAAATAAACACTAGAAGTGTTGGATTTACTCTTACAGTGTGGAATTAACACCATAGGTATAAATGTTCACTCAACACCTAAATAAACACCTGAAGTGTTGGGTTTAGTTGTACAGTGATGAATTAACATTTTAGGTATCAATGTTTACTCAATACCTAAATAAACACTAGAAGTGTTGGGTTTACTTTCACAATGTTGAATTAACACCTTAGCTATCAATGTTCTCTTAATAACTATAGCAATACATTAACACCTGATGTGCTGGATTTACTCTTACAGTGTGGAATTAACACCATAGGTATAACTGTTTACTCAACACCTAAATAAACACTAGAAGTGTTGGGTTTACTCTTACAGTGTGGAATTAACACCATAGGTATAAATGTTCACTCAACACCTAAATAAACACTAGAAGTGTTGGGTTTACTCTTACAGTGTGGAATTAACACCATAGGTATAACTGTTTACTCAACACCTAAATAAACACTAGAAGTATTGGGTTTACTCTTACAGTGTGGAATTAACACCATAGGTATAAATGTTCACTCAACACCTAAATAAACACTAGAAGTGTTGGGATTACTTTTACAGTGATGAATTAACATTTTAGGTATAAATGTTCACTCAACACCTAAATAAACACCTGAAGTATTGGGTTTGCTTTCACAATGTTGAATTAACACCTTAAGAATTAATGTTCTCTCAATACCTATAGCAATACATTAACACCTGATGTGCTGGATTTGCTCTTACAGTGTGGAATTAACACCTAAATAAACACTAGAAGTGTTGGGTTTACTCTTACAGTGTGGAATTAACACCATAGGTATCAATGTTCACTCAATACCTAAATAAATACTAGAAGTGTTGGGTTTACTTGTACAGTGATGAATTAACACGTTAGGTATAAATGTTCACTCAACACCTAAATAAACACCTGAAGTGTTAGGTTTACTTTTACAGTGTGGAATTAACACCATAGGTATCAATGTTCACTCAACACTTAAATAAACACTAGAAGTATTGGGTTTACTCTTACAGTGTGGAATTAACACCATAGGTATAAATGTTCTCTCAACACCTAAATAAACACTAGAAGTGTTGGGTTTACTTGTACAGTGATGAATTAACACCATAGGTATAAATGTTCAATCAATACCCAAATAAACACTAGAAATGTTGGGTTTACTTGTACAGTGATGAATTAACACTTTAGGTATAAATGTTCACTCAACACCTAAATAAACACTAGAAGTGTTGTGTTTACTCTCACAATGATGAATTAACACCTTACCTATTAATGTTTACTCAATACTTAAATAAATACCTGAAGTGTTGGGTTTGCTTTCACAATGTTGAACTAACACCTTAGGAATTCATGTTCTCTCAATACCTATAGCAATACATTAACACCTGATGTGCTGGATTTACTCTTACAGTGTGGAATTAACTTCTTAGGAATAAATGTTTACTCAACACCTAAATAAACACTAGAATTGTTGGGTTTACGTTTATAGTAATGAATTCACACCTTAGGTATAAATGTTCACTCAGTAACTAACACTAGAAGTTTTCAGTTTACTCTCACAGTGTTGAATTAACACCTTAGGTATTAAGGTTTACTCACTACCTGCAGCAATACATTAACACCCTAAGTGTTGGGTTTATTCTTATAGTGATGAAGTAACACTTTAGAAATTAATGTATATTTAATACTTACAGCATTAAATGAACATATTAAGTGTTGGGTTTCTATAACAGTTTGGAATTAACACCATAGATATTAATGTCCACTGAATACCTACACAGTTAAATGAACAACTGAAGTGTTGTGTTTAAACTTACAGTGATGAATTATCACCATATGTATTAAACTTTACTCAATACCTACAGCGTTAAATGAACACAGTGTTGAGTTAACACTTTGAATATTAATGTTCACTTAATACCTACAGTCTTAAATTTAACACAGTTTATTCAAACAGTGTTAAATTAACACTTTACATATTAATGTTCACTTTATCCCTACACTGTGAAATGAGCACCTTTGGTGTTGGGTTTATTCTTACAGTGTTGAATCAACCCAATACTTCCAACTACGCACAGTTTCCAGATGTGGATATTGATTCAAAGTTAGGGTTGTAGATTCCAGACGATGTGTGTGTTGATACGACAGTAAAGGTGTTAATTCCAGACCGTAAGTGTAGATTTAACACTGGATTCATAATCAAATAAAAACTTTTCACTTTTAATAACCTTTAACTTTAAATGTCTTAGTTCAACACCGTGGGTATTGATTTTTTTAATTTTTTTTTTTAATGTATTAATTCCAGAGTGTGGGTTTGGATGCAATATTAACAGTGTTCATTCTAGACTGTGGGTATTGATTTAACAATAAAGTCTTGGTTCAACACTGTGGGTATTGATTCATCACTACAAATTTGTTAATATCAGACTGTGTTATTGATGCAACATGAACAGTGTTAATTCTAGACTGCAGGTATTGATTTAACATTAAAGGTCTTGGTTCAACACTGTGGGTGTTGATTCATTAATACAAATGTGTTAATATCAGACTGTGGGTATTGATGCAACATTGCAGGTGTTAATTCCAGGCTGTGGGATTTGGTTCTTTATTCCAGATTTGTGTATCGAGCCATATTTAAAGGTGTTCATTACAGATGTGCATATTGATTCATCATTAATTGTGTTAATTACAGATGTCCATATTGATTCTACATGAAAGGTGTTAATTCCTGAGGTGTGTTAATTCTACATTAAATACATTCATTCCAGACTCTAACTGTTGAATCAGCAGTAAAAGTGTTGATTTAAGACTGTCGGTATTGATTCAACACTGCTGGTGTTAATTGCAGATTGTGTGTGTTCGTTCAGTATTACAGGCTTTTACAGTGTCACATTATGTTGCAGGTGTTAATTGCAGGCTTTGGGTATTGATTCAACATTGCAGGCGTTAATTACAGACTGTGTTTTGATTCAACATTGCAGGCTGTTACAGTGTTATATTACATTACACGTGTTAATTCATGGTTGTTGGGATTAATTCATCATTATAGGTGTTAATTCCAGGCTGTGTGTTGATTCAACACCAAAGATGTTAATTCCAGACTGTGTGTGTTCCAGACAGGTGTTAATTCCTGTCTGTGCATATTGATTCAACATGACAGGTGTTAATTCCTGTCTGTGCATATAGTTTCAACATGACAGGTGTTAATTCCTGTCTGTGCATATTGTTTCAACATGACAGGTGTTAATTCCTGTCTGTGCATATTGTTTCAACATGACAGGTGTTAATTCCTGTCTGTGCATATTGATTCAACATGACAGGTGTTAATTCCTGTCTGTGCATATTGATTCAACATGACAGGTGTTAATTCCTGTCTGTGCATATTGATTCAACATTACAGGTGTTAATTCCTGTCTGTGCATATTGATTCAACATTACAGGTGTTAATGACTTTACAGTGTTACATTACATTAGAGGTGTTAATTCCAGACTGTGGGCACTGATGCATTAAATGTGTTGACTTAACTACTACTACTTATTATTATTATTATTATTATTATTATTATTATTCCTGCCTTTTGTCTCAGTGACTTGTTTCTTTCCCCTTGTAATCCGTCTCCTCTCAGGGCAGCTTGGTTGTGTTAATGTCGGGTGACCAGGCCACACACACACACACACACACACACACACAAACTCTGAGGTGTGTTATGAGTCATTGCAAAACTAACATTAAAAGGCAAAAGGCAAGGTGTCCCCAAACCTCTGACTGGCATATTGGTGTGTGTGTGTGTGTGTGTGTGTGTGTATATATATATTGACTGTACAATTTGGTGATTTCCTGGTGCAAGTGTTCAATTAATACCCATCGTTTTGAACTAACCCCTGCAGTTACACTCCGACGGTGATGATTTAACACCTACGAGTGCTCAATTAATACCTACAGTTCTTTTCTTAACCCCTGCAGTGTTGGATTAATTCCTACAGTGATGTATTTCTACCCAGCGCACCGAATTACCTCTTACAACGTGTATATCAATCCGGTTCACATAAATCATTTATCCATAAATCATTTAACACAAATATGATCTGAAATCAAATTAGCGATCAGTTTGAAGTGTCATTCAGCCTTTCTGTTGTAGTGAGAACGTGAAGGCATAACTTACATCCTCGCGATGAACACGGATGTTGTTGTTGTTGTTGTTGTTGTTGTTGTTGTTAATATTTCCTTCGTCTTGATAAATATCCTGGATAATCTGGCAGAATTAACACCTAGCATCTTAGTACATTTACAGTGTTTAATTACAACCTACAATGTACAGTTTAAGTCCAACTGTTGTTGTTGCTGTTGTTGTTTTTCATACATTAAAAAGTGCACATATTTGCACTTCCAATGGTTTTCAGATGAAAGAAGAATAATAAGAATCCAGGAAGTAACAGCAGGAAGTGAGTTATCCTTCAGTAATGTTTGTGGCTGTAGTAAAAGTTAAGCGTAGTGCACAACATTTCCAGAAACACAGAACATTTTGGAGAAAATTTCTTCATCAGCTTTGTGAGCAAAGTACTTCTGAGGCTGTGGGATTTCAAACCGATCTATTTGCTGTATACATACAAAAAATGCAAGAATGTACAGATTCTACAAGAAGACGACAACAAATAAATAAACCCATAAGGAAAATAGAAATATTACAACGGAAAGGACCTAAAAGCTATTTAGAGGATATTAACTTGTTTGGGAGCAGATTTATAAGAGCTAAAGGTGAAAACTGAGTTACTAAGATCAGTAAATACAAAGTTACTGATCTCATTTTAATGTTTTGACTAGCTATTAAATAATTAAATGTACGCACTGAAAAAATATTGGAGTGAAATTTACTCAAGAAAAGTGTCTAATCTTAGTAAATGTAACTTAGTAAATGTAAAATATATATTAAGTAAGGTTTACATTAATTATTACAGACCTTAAAGCATACGAGCAATTCTAATCATTTGCTTATTTTGAGTAAAAATCATAGATTTGTTTTTGTCATATTTACTGAAGCACTCACTCATCTTTCAGTGCACAATTCCACTGTATTTTACTTGTTACGATGAAGAAACTGATAGAAGGCTGTAAAATCAAACATTGTATTATCTAAAAAAAATGTAATACAAGATATTAAGCAAATATTGTATTTCAGTTCTTCTGGTGAAATCCGAGGCTTTATTTGGATGTTTCGGTTCTTTCTGAGTAGCAGAAGCTTTTCAGCACCGGTTTGCAATATTAATAGGAAGGTTTGGAAGATGTTTAGGGTTGAAAGATCTCAGTTAAGAACAACAACAACACAGTGCTCACAAGGCTGACTGCTAAAATCCAATGTGCAATGCGTACAATAACTCAGGGTATACTGTATGTGTAATAATACACAACATGCAATCTCTCATAAGTGCAATATTCTGCCATAAGTGCCTTATATAGTATAATGTATATATCTTGTATATTTGTTTTCGTTGTCATACTTTGGACTTGTGTTGTTTTGTATCTGTATTTGCTATCCTTATATTGTCATTTGTATTTTTATCTTTTGGGAATTTTTTGTAATTTTTTGTTAAACATCAGCAAAAGAATTTTGTCATATCAAACACAATGACGATATAAACTTTCAATCCTTGAATTCAAATGAGAAATTCTGGATAAAAGGACGAAAGTCATAAAGCATTAAAATCACGATGGCACTTAGAGACTGAAAGTGTGATTGCTAGTCAATACAGAAAAGCTAGCTTGCTTATATTAACCTATACGACTGTAGTTACTATAGTAACAATCAGAGATAGTACTGATCCAATAGCAAGTTTCCTTATCAGTAAAAATATCAGAGAAAACATAACAAACAGCAAAGATTGGCATTGGATTTGGAAATGTTTCCATATAAAGAGACTGTTTTTTTCTATGGTTAGGACTGATTTTAGTATTTATACTTTTTACTTCATTATATATCACAAGTCGACTTAAAACGAACCTTTCCTCCAAACCTTCTCATCATTCCTTCTTCCTGCTCATCATCTTCCCTCTGTTGAAGGCACTGCATAAATTATTACTATAAAAAATATTCAAACGTTAAAATTATTTAAACTAATTGGTTAGGTAATTAAACAAAATCTAAAAACAAATAGTTTACACTTCTTTGTTTTTTTTCTTTATTTAATTACACATCATTTTATTCTTTAACGCATCCGAGCCAATCATTAAAGAAAATCTAAACTTAGTTTTACAAATTTTTGAAATTAATGATTTTAAATGCATTAATTTGATTAATCTTTAATATGTTATAGTTATTGCCACATAAATGCATTTAAGAGTGGAGACTTTTTTTTTAAAGTTTTGTTTATGTCTAATATATTTTTTTAAATGACCAACTTTATATTAGTAATACTACAATAACAATAACAATAACAATATTCCATACCTTTACCTTTCTACAGCTGGTTTTGGTAGCGTCATAAAAAAGGTTGTAATATTACCATAGAATGATGACAAAATGACAGGTATTGATATAAATAAGCATGTAAACAAACAAACAAACAAACAAACAAACAAATTGGGATTTTTATTAACCCTAGAGGGTTTAAGTGTTAAAGCAGCACGACAGATAACAAGTATGTAAGTAAATAAATAACTAGATAGATAGATAGATAGATAGATAGATAGATAGATAGATAGATAAAGCAAATATTGAAGGTTCACATGGACACGTTCGATGGAAAATCAAAAAAAATTCCTGCATGCCTCTCTGTCTTCCTTCTCAGCTCATTTTAACAGAAGGGAACAGACGAGTGCCAGCAGCAGTGGAGTAATATATCAGGAAATTTAAATGTTTCCCTTCAAATAAAGCTGTTTATTTTTTTTTTTTTAATATGTTAAGTTATTGAAAACTGACAAAGGACATTCTCATTAATTCCAAAAAAAAAAAAAAAGGAAAACGTTAGACTGGTGGAGCACATGGAGACACATAAATTGTTCGTGACTGAATAAATATTGATTTGCTGGGTGTTTATTATTATTATTATTATTAGTAGTAGTAGTAGTAGTATTGTGCTCTTTAATGATGTGTAAAGCCGTGCTAATCCAGTGTACAGGGTTTAAATCCCAGGTCTTCCACCAGGTCTGTTTAGCCTCTGAGTGATGCCCTTAAACACTAAACTTCTCAGCTAAATTCTAGGATTATAGTCAGCTTCATTGGGTATTGGGGAAATCTCTGCCAAATATGCAATCCTAAAGCCTAAAGACATTAGACTGCTTTCCTTTTTCTAGGGAAAAAAAGTACAATTTTTGGACGAGGAATCTCTCGAGTGAGCGTGGAATGGTTATTTATTTGGTCTAACCTTAAAGCTGCAGAGAATACTACAGGATAAAAAGCGCACTCGAGAAGGTGTTAGGCTGTAATATAGATATATATATATTCGAGTTAGATGAAGAAAAAAAAAAAAAAACGAAGAGTATGTTGTGTGGGAGATGAGTGAAGAGTTAAGAATCACGGCCCATTTCCTTCCTCATCTGAAAGGCAGCAGCGGTGCACCAGTGTGAGTTTAATCACGAGCTGAATGAGGACTACATCATGCATGCGAGGTAAACTACACCACACCAGAGCTGAATATAATATTCCTTTAACTGTCCCATAGTGACACATTCTCATTACAGAGGCTGCGAGCATCTAAAAGCTTCTCAACACCCGGTCATGCTGCGCTTATTGAAAATCAAACGGTTTATTATGCCGCCGTGAATTTTATTTCTCCTCCAGCGTAGCAGTTTGGGAATATGTAGTCACCGTCCTCATAAACTCGCAGTAACAAGAAAACAGAGAACGGAATAATAACTCTGAAGATTGCCCTGCAAGTCTGTGAAAAGCGCACACAGGGGGACAACTAGCAGACGCGCCTCAAACTGAGAAAATAAAGTACGCTTTAGCTTTATTGAAATTCCCAGTTCCTTCGGCGTTCAAATGAGAGAGTTACTCGTGTCTAGGAAATCAAGTTAATCTCTATTTCAGCTTTTAGATATGTTAGAATTATGCTAACTCTCTCTCTCTCTCTCTTGCTCACTCACTCATTCTCTCTCTCTCTCTCTCTCTTTCTCAGACACCATATTTTTTTTTCTTCCTTTATCCTGTTCAGGAGACAGCACTGTCCAAAGGCCCTTAGTTAGTTCTGCTTGGTGAACCGGGCCGTCTTTTCCTTTCTCTTCGCTAAGAATCTCAGTCGTCCAGATGACAGTGAACAAGACAACAGCGTCTTCTGCATGCGAGATATGAACCAGACCAAAATCCAGGAAATGAACAGTAGAGTACGAAACATGAACGTGTCTGCGTTGCAAACTCCACTCTCTCCTAGAGACCAATCCAAAACAGGCAGAACAATAATCATTTACAGCTTATTTACAGAGATTGTACTCTTATTTTGCTTTACAAGTGCGATACAAAGTTTGCATTATTGACAATTATTAGAAAAAGGGTGAAAAAGGGACAAATTAAAGGTGTGTTGTGTTCATTTGTGTTCATTGCTGCATTTGACTTACCATAGAAACACAAAGATGGAACAAGGAATTAAGTCAATTTCCACGTCTGTGCTTTCAAGCTACAAAGTAGGAAAAACACATGGACATTAGCATTAGCAAGTGATGAGTGATGTATATTTCTCTCCTAAAAACATCAAACTGTAGAGTGAGTGTTAAAGATTTAAAAATCAAATATATTTGCAGTTGGTTTATCTAAAGCCAATACTTGTATATACAGTACAACTCATTTAAAAATTCAGAAGTGCTGTTTTATTAACTGCTGATGCTCTGAGCAGCCATGTTGATTTCATTGATGTGATGTGCTGAGCTCAGGATTGAGGATTGAGGGGGGCGTTTTCTTTGTTTGTTCCTAATCGGAAGTGAGAAATTCGGAGTTATGAGCTTTAGCCAAACACAGCAATAGGCTTCAGGTAGAGTCAAGGCCAAAAAAGAAAAATATCTTATTACAAACAAAACAAATCTAGATGAACTAACGCTGCAATCCAGAAAGTTCCAAGTCGGTTTTCTTGAATTCCCATCTAAACACTTTCCAGTGCTTCAGTTGGGAAAAACTCGGATAAAGAGAGCAGGTTTGTGTCTGTATGGCTAGTCACTGAAATTGATATAAAGAAAAAATGCAGAATTATTTCTGTTTGATTAGCAAAATGAGAAATGGCATATAATGTACAGTAGGCCAACTGTCATGTTCATCTTTGCTTATTAAAATTGTTTGTTAGAATAGTTTTATCACGTAAGCAAAATTGCGCTGAACAAAATTTACAAAATTGTTAAAACAGCTTTTCACAATATAAAAGCTGCAAAGGGAAATCTGGTTAGTGTTAACTGTGTGACTGCCGTATTGTTTTGTTGTCAGGTGTGTTACCGTCAAACTCTTGCTAGGTGGATGACTTGCTAGGTTTCCAACTGGGAATTCCGGGTTGATCGACCGCTTCATTGCACTTTTCCACGTCGGAGGTCAGGTTTTTTTGCAGCATAAGCTACGCATACACACTTAAAAACAATTCTAAACTCCTTAACTAACAAACCATGAGAAAAAGGATATGCTCGAATGATAATGGGAATTCATGCATACAAACAACTAAAGAATAACAATGACTACACACACACACACACACACACACACACACACACACAATCCAAACACAATCCAAAAACACTCTCCGAGAAAATCAATCCCTTCGAAATAAATAAATCACTAATTAAAAATTTAGCATCCACTTAAGCCTCGTGTTCTTTTCAGGTCAGTGTGAACCTGCAGAGGTGTAAGAACGCAGGAGGTTATTTTTCCAATATGTGTTTGGATCACTTTCCCTAATTAACATTAACATGAAACATAATTAACACTAACACACTCCTTGCGGTGAACTAGAAGCGTTAAGAATGACTGGTGTTTGTTATTCTCGACCAGAAAGGTAATGTCCTATTCCCTCAATCTCTTATTTATACTCTGACCAGACATCAGTCGGAGAAACCGAGAATGTTTTTGGGACTCCATTCACATCTCTGCTCATGCATGCAGAAGAGGGCGGATGGATGGTGCTTTCCTCAGAGCGTGCAAGTCTGCGCTGTGATGCAGCATGAGCAGCGGTTCGAAAAAAGACGCGTTTGGCTGGCTTCACGTGTCTCGGAGAAAGCATGTGATAGCCTTCAGCATCAACCGGGCTGGTAGGTGTCATATGATAGGGGAGACCTGACTGACGGGTGGGAATTGGCCAAGACTCATTTAGAAAGAAAATCAGGAAAAAAAATTGCATAACATTCAGAAAAAATGTGCAGCATGGCGCAATGTCAGTCATGGCTCCGTAGTTCTTGGATAAGGCTGAACACGCCGTTGTCACGGGGTGGAGATGGAGGCGGAAACAAGTACAGATAATTTATTATGTGAAGTACAAACAAAACTTTGAAAACAAGAAGCTAAACTGTGGATATGAGGCAAAAAAACATACAGGCTGTAAGTGATACTGTGGCACATATGACAACTACAACAAAAGCTTGACGGTGAAAAGCTAGAACTTAAACAGCGGTGCTAACAAGGCATAACAATACCCAGGTGAGCATGATTACTGAGACATGTGACATGCTGGGGTTGATGGGTAGTGTAGTTCCGTGCCCTTTACTGCTACCACGACAGTTTTAAGTTTGTCTTGACGAACCTTTTATTTTTATTTTCCCTTGAGCTTGACGATATTCTATGTTTTTAGATGTGTCTCGATGATGTAGCTTTGCTTCACCCTCACCGTGGGCCGATCATTTAGAGGAGCCATCATTCATTGAGAAATATTTTAAAATATTTTATTTCAACATTAAATTGTTAGATTGCATTTCTTTCTTAAATGCTGTCTAGATCCATTTGCTCTTTTCTTTATCATGTGTCTGTGCCAGGAACAAATCGGAAGACGTCTTTCAGTAATATCTTGAATAATATCTTGAAGAAGTACAGTCTGGCCACCACACTGTAGTCAGATTAAACCCTTGGGATAAACACAGAAACACGAAGACCTACTTTAATCCGATTTCCATGATATGAATGTTGAGAACTGCGTATAATAACGTACAAATTGAACATTACTATTCACGCTTCGCGGACACCCATTAAAGTAGCCGAGCTTCCCTACATGCTAAATCCTAATTTAACACATATACATTCATATACACTATGCTGTTAGTTTATAAAGCACACTGAATTAAACACCTTAGGCCATCTGAGGAAAATACATTTATTTGGGAAACAGTTGGATGTTTATTGGATGTAAAGGGGGAAAAAAACAATATATGGGATTAGCATGAAAAGTGTGATGCAATAAAAAAGACAAGAATCGTCTCTCTGTGGTGTTAAGTAAGGAATAAAACACTGCATGTGGGTCTGTTAAAAGAAAATAACCAGTGATTAAGATTCAGGATTTTTATTTGTTAATGAAAACCTGGCCTACTCCTCTTTAGACTGTGTAGAGAAATGAATAAGAAAGAAGATAATAAGAAATAAATGACAGGGCAGTGTGATGAAACAACAACCTTAGACCAAATTTATTAAAGATCATCACGTCATACTTTTTATCTGTTTGTAGTTTAATGTTGTGGCAGCTATAAACAGCCTTTCCTTCACCAGCCTCTCTTTATTCTCTCTCTTGAAGCTTGTCATATTACAGAGAAACCAAAAAACTGTCAACTCCTCTGTCCTCAAGATGCTGGAAAACCGAGCGCGTTAATATAAACCTGTGACTTGCAGCACTACTGCCAGAGCTGCTGTTATAGATAATTAATCAACATCTTCTGACCAATCAGTGGTATAAGTGAGAAATCCTGTAGTAAATGTATAAAAATTAAATTTCTATGATTTTTTTTTTTTTTGGCTTCGGGTTATGATCAAGACCAAGGTGGTCGATTTAAAACTGAGCCCTGCTCTTTGAGTCTTAATTGAGTCTGCTGTGTGTTTTGGGAGTCGTTATCGTGCTGAAACACATTTTTTTATTTTTTTTTTTTACCACTTTAATATGCAGCAATGTATGAGTCCTGATACCCATTACTCCTGGCGTGTATTACCTGTGATCAGTTGTACATCAGGAAAACCAAGAGAAGGTCATGGAGCTCGTTCGCACCATCAAAACGAACAAAATGAAAGAAGTAGCGAGAACACTTCACTGGCTACAGACATAGCATTAATAATGTCACTGTTTGTGTGCCTCGTTGTTGCTATGGCAACAGTGAAGTGTGGAAAAGTTAAGCGGAACAAACCTATCTACACTCCTGCAACTTAGGAACCCTGTAGAGTGAAGGTTATGCTTTAAACTCCTGGAAATTTTCTACATCAACAGGTTTCACCTCCTACAGCTTCAGAAGGATGTTTTCTTACACTCTTCATGAAGGACCTTTACTCAAAATGTCCTGCATCTCTGGAAAGCTTGGGTGCTATGCTGCAGTTTGTCCTATGTCTGCATTTATTACTGAAGTGCACTGCAGTTACTTCTTATTATATATAAATGTATGCATTAATAAATAAATAAATTGGGTAGGTCCCCTTGTGCCACCAAAACACCTCTGACCCGTTGAGGCATGGACTCCACAAGACCTCTGAAGGTGTGCTGTGGTATCTAGCACCAAGAAACTAGCAGCAGATCCTTTAAGTCCTGAAAGTTGCGAGGTGTGGCCTCCATGGATCAGACTTGTTTGTCCAGCACATCCCACAGATGCTCAATCAGATTGAGATCTGGGGAATTTGGAGGCCAAATCAACACTGTGAACTCTGTCATGTTCCTCAAACCATTCCTGAACCATTTTTGCAGTGTGGCAGGGAGCATTATCCTGTTGAAAGAGGCCACTGCCATTAGGGAATACCGTTGCCTTGAAGGAGTGTACGTGGTCTGCAACAATATTTAGGTAGGTGCCTGTTTAGGGAGAGTATTTCCATTTACCTCCCCAAGAGGGTTTTTGGACTGATGGTCCTCCTAGTTTGTGACCTAGTGAACAAATATCAGGATATATTTATTGATAGAGACTTCAAAGCACTTCTGTAAGTCCCTCTGGATAAGGGTGTCTGCCAAATGCCATAAATGTAAGTGTAAGTGTTATGAACAATCAAAAACAAATACTTTAGAAAGACTATCTTGAAAATACAGGCCTTAAAGTAGAAACACAATGCAAGAAAAGTGAGTACACCTGTGATTTCCAATTAACCTAACTGCACGAACATTTTTATACAATGACCTGTGAACACCAGAACTTTATCAGTTTTGGACCTGGGGGCTGTGCCTATTTGCATGCCTCCATCATGGCTGTACATGGAAAAGAATTGCCAAAGGAATTGAAAAATCTTATCGTGAAACTTCATAAAGATGGAAAAGGACACAGGAAGATCAGTGACCAACTTAAAATCAGTCGAAACACACTTGCAGCAGTAATCAGGAGGTATAGAACAAGCCATAGTACCACTAATCAGAGCCTCAGTGGCCATCCTCCTAAAATGATGCCATGGACAGTGTGCACAATCTGTCTCTGAAAAACAGACAGGCAAGCGCTTCAGACTTGGCAAAGGGGTTATCAATGGCAATTGGAGTTTCTGTGATGGCTCAGACAATGTGAAGGACATTGCATAATGTCAATCTTTATGGATGACATCCAAGAAAAACAAATTAAACTTTGATAAAGAACATGAAAATAAGCCTGCTGAATATTAGGAGTACATTCTTTGGTCAGATGAGACCAAGATAAATTTGTTAGGCTTAGATGGGGTCCAGCATGTTTGGTGTGAACCTGTCCAGGACCACCACGCTGAATGTATAATCACGACAATGAACCAAGGAGGTGGGAGTGTGAAGATATGGGGCTGCATTAGTGCAAAAGGTGTTGGGGAGATGACACATTTATAGATGGCACCATGAATGCCTGTGGATATACCAAAATACTGGCTGACTCCCAGTCTCCAGAAGCTTGGCAGAAGAGGAATATTCCAGCATGGTAATGATCCAAAGCACACTGCCAAAATCATGCAAGAGTTTCTACAGAAGAAAAAAGTGAGAACTATGACCTGGCCAACTGTGTTGCCTGACTTGAATCCAATAGAACACCTTTAGGGTTATTTTAGAGAGAAAGTTAGAGCAACACAACCCTCCAGCTGGTAAATATTGTCTCTGAAGAATGGCAGAACATTTCTCCAGAAATTTGTGCAACACTAGTATCCTCCATATTGAGGAAGAATTGAGTCTGTCATCAAAAATAAAGGTGGCCATACAAAGTATTTAAAAAAATAAAAGAGTTGAATCTCGATAATGAAAGGTATACTGACTTTCATTTCATTTAGTTCTACTGTGGGCCTGTATTTTTAATATGATAAATCTAAACTGTTAGGTTTTAATTTTACATAAGAGCAAATACCCTGCTGTTCAACTTAGAAATAATGCAATTACTGTAAGATGATACAATTTTGAATCATTTGACATTTAAGTGACATTGCACAGGGGTGTACTCACTTACAGTCGGATCCATACGTATTTGGACAGTGACACAGTTTTTGTCATTTTGCCACAATTGACAGTGACACAATTTTTGGCATTTACCATTTAGGAATTTTAGCCATTTTAAGCAAAGTGCCTCCATTTTCAGGGGCTCAAAGGTATTTAGATGAAGTGACATAATTGTAAATATAACCATAATTTTATTACTTGGATGAAAATCCTTTGCAGTCAATGACTGCCTGAAGTCTGGAGCCCATGTTCTCAAAACTCAAATT
>CM074947.1:2124943-2135475 GCA_037577455.1 Pangasius macronema
CTGATATTTTTCATAATGGATGTCCATATATTTATAAATTTATAAATGTACTTCAATTAGCAGCGACTCATTAACATAGATTTTATTTGTGGGGCAGGACGATATTACTGACAAAGCTTTAAACAAATTTAAGTTGAGAGTCCAGGTGTGCTTGATCAATCATCCAGTTGAGTCCAGGTGAGCCTGAGTGTGCATGTTGGGAGTCGGAGTCCTTGACGATCATGTTTGTAGACCACAGTGTGTCTTGGGAGTTGTGGTTGGATGCCAGTTCTGTGATTGATGTGACAGATGCTTTGACGTTTAAACCTTTTATTAATGTACTTCTGTATACTCTTAATATTTTGACTGTCTAAGGTCAGACTGTATTGTGATAATCATCATTAATTAATATCATTATATGTATTGCTTATGATTGAGGATTGTTTGATCTGTAAATATTGTAATATGACACACTGATGTATTATTTTGCACATTTATTTACTTCCTTCGTTGACTGTGTATCCCAAAAAACACTGTAGCTAGAAATGTAATCTGTAGCCTGTGTGTGGAAGGTAAGCGAAGTGTGGTTTTACGCGTTCTTTGTGGTTAATTATCGGCATTTAACTGCCTAAAAATAGCAATGATTTGCTTTAACTGTGGAAAAGACAACTAGTTGACTCCATTTTTTGGTAAAATTAGCTGTTAGTTCTCTTTACTTGTTCATGAATGATCATATTATCAACGTTATCTAGGCAGACTGAAATAAAGCTAGCTAGCATTATTCTTGACAGATTGTTGGACAGCATTTAAGTGTAGACCGCCATCTACTGGAAATGCTTCAATGATAGGGAGCCAGTCAGTAAGACCTAAAGTCTCTCCTTGGCTGGACCGTGGTCTGGTGGTCTGACAGAAAAAAAGAAAAGAACAGAAAAAACAAGAAAGCCAGTGGCTAGAGAGGCTTTGACCGTGGGGGATATTGGTTTCTGCACTCCTAACAAGGCGAGAGAAGAGCGACGAGAGAAGGGTTCATCAGGTCAGTGCTGCATCTCTCTGTCTCTCTCATACAGCCACAGAATTTCTCTCTCTCTCTCTCTCTCTCTCTCTAGCTCTCTCTCTCTCTCTCTGCAAACACATCACACACAGACGGAGAAGGTCCGAGGAGTCTGGAGGTAGAGAACAGAATACATTTCCTTCTTCTCTGCATGACAGAAATAAGGACGACAGAAAGAGAGAGAGAAAGCTGATACGAAAAAAAAAACCCACTGATAAAGAAAGAGTGCCTGATAGGAAGAGCAGAAACATCGCAATTGTTGTCGTCCCCTTTGTGTGACCCAAAGTTCATCTCCAGCAGCGAGCGTGTATAGAGGCGCACAGCCAGCGGCCGAGCGTGTAGTGCTTCCCGGCAAATGAGACCCATCAGAGGCTTGTTCCACTTTGTAAACACTCGCAAACAAAAGAGCGCACGCTGCTGGATGGAAACGCACCTGAATGTGCCACCGATGTGCCTGAATGTCAATTCTAACCAGCTCTTAAACATGAACCAAACAGCCTTTGTGTTCAATGTGCCTGCCGTTTATTGACTTTATGCCCCCCTCCACCCGCTGCGTTTCGGCAGAGTGCAATAATTCCGCAGATCATTTGCGCTGATTGATGGTAAGTACATTCCCACTTGATGAATGAATATCAACGGCTGCCTATCTCTGACCCAGATCTCAGGTTATAACTCACGCCAGAGACCATGCATCATGGGCAAATTGAAAGGTCACAAGTTTATTGGAATCTGTCAGCAGGTTGAGATTGATAAGAATAATACTTGCTTAATTCTGTCAGTAGTTTGCAAAAACTCAGAATATATAAATCTTTCTGGCTCTCCCGAGTACAAAGCGTGACGGTTTGTCAGCACTGGCTTCTTCTGGGCTGCACTCTGGCTAAAGAAAAGGCATTAGTGCGTGTGAAACGCGGTTAGGGTGATTTATGATGTTTGAGCCTTGCAGACGACTTCTTTTCCAACTTCTTCACCTTTTCACCTCGAATACTCTGTGCTCATGAGCTCCACCAAATAACTGCTGACTCGTCTTCTTTTCTATCATGCTGTAATGATGTGAAGGTCAAGTCAGGGTCAACATTAGGTCTTTTTAGGGGACCCATTAACCTCTTTGCTTTCTCCGAATCAGAGCAAAACTGATCCTTTTGGTAATTTGGTTTTGATTTCACACTGCACTCATCTACAAAGAAGATTGGGCGGAGCCACCAGTGGGCGGAGCCACCAGAGAGTGCTGCGGTTTATGCTTCGTCCCTGGATTTAAATGAAGATGGCTTAACTTGTCATTTTTAATATTATAATGACTTGCTGTTATGGAGGTTGTTCTGGTTCAATGATATGAGATACCATGCGATAACTCATCATTATACCACCGCCCTGCTGAATTCTATTGTTCTAATATGCTAGCGTTTCTGTAGTATTGACATATTACGTTATGGAAGGAGTCTCCAGTGTCAGGCAGTCTTCTCAGTAATATGACAAGCTGCGTGTTTTCGCCTTATTAACTTCAGGAAAGGGAGAGAATCGAGGCAGGAAAGGAAACAGCTTTTATAGCTGCTATAACATACAGTAAGTGTGAACTCGTGTCATGGATGCATAACTATCGTTGGCTAAAAATTGATTTCTTTCATTAATATATTAAAAACGTTGAATGTTTGGGAAATTGCTGTGGTATAGGAGGAATAAATCACTGAACATGCTGTTCACGCTGGTAACAGTGACATCACTGATTATTTTCCTATAACAGCACAACCCCACATGTGTTTTTGTGATCATCACCACCACACATAGCGTGTAGTATAAAGTATGTAGTGTATCGTCTATCGATTGACATGTATCTGCAGGCTATTAGAGCCCTGAAGCGTGATTTACACACTTCCCTGTACCTCATTATACACTCATATAACCTAACCAGTACACACTCAATACACAGCTTCAATTACAGTCAGAGTTTTTGTCAGCGTAGGCTGCTTTTGGGTATAATATTGCTTTATTGAACACATTTAATACAGGATTCATACATGGGAAAAAATATTTAATTTCAAGATATGTCATTCATAAATGTGCAAATTAAATCAACATTGAGCCGAGTGAATGTGTTTACTGATACAGAGGCTGTTAACACAGAAAAAAAATAAATAACTGGAATAAATAATGTGATGCTTGTTGCTCTCCACTGATATCTTGTGTGTAAATGCATGTATAGGGATTGGATGTAATCCGTAAGCTTTCACACATATTTGATATATCTGTAAAATATATTAATATAAACATATTTAACACATCGTGGAGTTTGGGGACGATTTTAATTACCGAGCTACTCGCTATCCAAACAAACACACCCACACATACAGACAAAAACATAGAAAAAACTAACAACAACAACAAAAAAAAAAAACCCAACAACCTCATTATAGCTGAAACTGCTCCTGGTTTCTAGTAGTGTACAAGCTAATGAACTGACATCAGGGTGAAAACAAAAGGAAAGAAAGCGTAGGACAGCTTTGTTTGTGCAGAACTACAGCATATATTTGCATTTACATTTATTCACTTGAGACATATAAGCGAGGCAGAGCGCAGTTTGAGTTCGCGCTGGAGCCGAATTGGATTTATGCTCATACACAAATGTGAGTGTTGCAAGACTGCAAGAGTTTCCACCAACTGACCAAAAACAAGTGCAGGACTGTCAAAATACTCCCAAAATAGCTCTCGCACGCTCTCACACTCACACGCAGACACAGAGAGGGAGTACATCAGCTAAACATGAGGGTTGGAGCAAGTGAGAGTACTCAGGAGTGCCACACACACACACACACACACACACACACACACACACACACACACAATTCATACACATGGTTTTGTATACACACACCCTCATGCATACGGATATGCTATGCTATGCTAATCTATTTGACAACCGAAGACTTAAAATTAGAGTTAAATAGAAGGCTTAATAGGCTTAGTCATCTCCGGGTCATGCTGTTATAGGAAAACAATCAACAACAGGCTTGTGTGATGATGCAGAATTACTGTTCCCACCTAGAAGTTGATTATTTTCCAATAACAACATGTTTTATTCCTCTTATACCACAGCAATTTACGTTTTTACCCATTTATAGTTACATTTCATGTTGTGGAATGTCCACAAAGCAAATTCCTGTCATGAATTATGTTATAGCAACTCTAAACAGTAAAAAAAAAAAATGCTGACACTGGAGACTCCTTCCATAAAATCCTTAACATAAGCGTCTCCTTACAGAAAACGTTATAATATCGATAATTTATTCATTTTTCATGATGCGTCCGCCGTTACTATAGAAACCCTAACCTGTCAGAAAGCACTGCTGTCAGAGCTGTTATTATATAAAATTAATCAACATATTCTGACCAATCAGAATCCAGAATTGGACAGTGGTGTAATGCGATGAAAAATATTACACACTCAGCCTGCAGTTGGATAAATCCTGTAACGCTGCTGGGGCTGTTTGCAGACGTATTAAATGATTCAGTCGCAAAGTTGCACGGTACACTCGCGAAAGTTCTGTGCTCACAATATGTTTGTGAAGTGAATTTATTTATTTTCCATGATGCCACTGGGAAAAAAAAAACACATTAAACTTTAAAATGACATTAGATATTCAGCGAATGAGGGTGAAATCGGCAGGCCCACCTGTCATCACCGCCACAATGAATCACTTTCCCTCGCCAGCCCGAGGCGCAGGTGAAAACAGCCGTTACCCACAATTACTCAAAACTAATCAAACACATCTGCATTTTTAAGGACAGACGACAGCGACGGTGCAGTCGTGTGGAAACCCCTCGATTTAACCCTGCGTGCTGCAGGCAGAAAAAGTTCAGCGCTCAGTACTAGTTTGAGGAACAATAGTCTTTAAAGCCATTTTAAAATTGGAGTTTGGGGCTGTCTCAGACGCTAGACTTCCTGTTTGGGCCTGTCTCAAACGCTAGACTTCCTGTTTGGGCCTGTCTTGAACGCTAGACTTCCTGTTTACTTCCTGTTTTACTACAGCGTCAGTCAGAGTCTGTTCTAATCAACGTCTTATATCTTGTCTTATATTTTGAAAAGGAAAGTAAGAAAAAAAAGATCACAGAAGATCAGTAAAGGAAAGAAAAATTAAACTGGAAGAATGAATGAATGAAGAAATGATTAAACGAAGAAAGGAGAGTATAAATGGAAAACAAAGAAATGAAAGGGCAATTAATGAAGATATGGAGGAAGGAAATATAAAGAAGGTATAGGGGGGAAAAAATGAAAGAAATAAGGGACACAATGGTGGAATAAAAGAAGGGAAGGGAAAAAAAAATTGAGTTGGTATGCATGAACCAAACAAGCAATTAAGTAAGGAAGGAAAGAAGGAAGGAAGGAAGGAAGGAAGGAAAGAAGGAAAATTAAGGGAGTGATGAAAGAAGGAACGATAAAAAAAGATGCAGTGAAGAATAAATAAAGAAGAAAAGAAAATTAATGGTGTGATGAAAGAAAGAAAGAAAGAAAGAAAGAAAGAAAGAAAGAAAGAAAGAAAGAAAGAAAGAAAGAGACTGAAGAATATAGAAAAGATGGAATAATGAAATAAGAAAAGAATTAAAAGTGTGAAATATTTATGAGTGAACAAATTAAGATGAAAGAAATAAAGAAAGAAAAAGAAAGAAAGAAAGAAAGAAAGAAAGAAAGAAAGAAAAAGAAAGAAAGAAAATTGCATGATGCAAGTTATTTTACAAATAACTCAAATAATCCTCTAAATGATTAAATAATGAAATAAATTGTAGTGTTATCTGTACAGGCAATGTGTGTGTGTGTGTGTGTGTGTGTGTGTGTATATTTAGCATTTGTATTGCTCTCATCCCTCTGCTAATTAACCAGTTATCCAGCTAGTTATTAGCTAGCTACTGATGTAGCTGCAAAGTTGGAAGTTTCTTTTTCCTAGTAACTCTTCCTTGTGCCAGAGTGTGGATGTACACCGTCCCAAACCATATGCTCCTGTAAGCTTTCTTGACAGCCGTTACTCGTTAGCATGAATTCTGTCCTGGGTACTAGCATTTGGGACACACCCCAGAGCAAGATATTTCCAAAGTGTAATGAAAGCGACACATAATTTCTGTTTTCCAAGCTGCTCCACCCTAAACATTACTGCTCACACCTGTTCCCTGTAATTAGCCTTGTTGTGTCTCATTTGAATTGCACACTGGGAACGCACTGAGCAGAAAGAGCTTAGCCATTAGATGCCGCTGCAGTTTAAAATTTCCAAGATGGCTGACATACAAACAAAGAATACGCTTCACTGCAGACACAAAGTTTACAAAGAACTTTTGGATTCAGATCTTAAAATGAGTGTTTGTTCCTGTGGAGTACTCCCCTGTACGTGTAAGTGTGTGTGTAGTGCCTTGTAAGGACTGGTATCCCATCCAGTGTGTATTGCTGCTTCATGGCCACAATTCCTGGTGTAACGTAACATGTGGGGAGGGGAAGGTGGACTTGTCACTGTCTTCTCCAGAAAAGCACACACAGATAGATATCCTCCTTTGGGTGCAGTATAACAGCATAGACTGCGGACCAGCAGAGCCACTGCCACCCTGACCAGGGTAAAGTGTTTACTGAAGATGATTAGAGGTGTTGAGTCAGTTTTTGGGGTGGGTGGGGTCTTTGGTAGTTTGGTTTGAGCTCTGTGGTAGCTAAAGTCTGCTAGTTATGAGCCATGGTCAAACTCAGAATACAAGAGGGATGTGGAAAATCCATGCTGTGACCCAGATTTGCTGCAGCTACCACATAGAGTACTAAACTCTCTACAACGATGGCTCACCACACATCTAGAAGCAGGAGCACCATCACAATGACAGAAAAGCAGCTGCTGGCTGAAACCTCAAGCATGCATTGATTTTTAGGAGAAGCCATGCTAATTTCAGCTTGGGTGATGCAATAAAGGCAAGTTCCCATACCGGGAGTTGAACCCGGGCCGCCTGGGTGAAAACCAGGAATCCTAACCGCTAGACCATATGGGAGCACGGGGCTTGTTAGATGAGTTGGGTGGACTCTAGTTTGAGCTCTGTGGAAGACAACAAGCCATTATCCAGAACATTGGATGGGTTAAAAGAGAGTTGTGGCAGGCAGGAGGCAAACCTAGACTCTTCTGTCCTACGTTGGAGACATCTATTGTACCACTGGTCCAATATTTGTCAAAAGCTACGGCGTGACCCAGATTCGAGCCAGGGTTGCTGTGGCCACAACGCAGAGTACTAACCACTATACAATCATGACTCGCCTGATTCGCCTGGCTACTGGAATACCTCACGCTGACAAAGCAGCCGCTGGTTGAAACCTGGGACATAGAACTCAAGCATGCATTAATTTTACGAGAGGCAATGCTAATTTCAGCTTGGGTGATACAATAAAGGCAAGTTCCCATACCGGGAGTTGAACCCGGGCCGCCTGGGTGAAAACCAGGAATCCTAACCGCTAGACCATATGGGAGGACAGGGTTTGTTAGATGAGTTGGGTGGACTCTAGTTTGAGCTCTGTGGAAGACAACAAGGCATTATCCAGAACATTGGATGGGTTAAAAGAGAGTTGTGGCAGGCAGGAGGCAAACCTAGACTCTTCTGTTCTACGTTGGAGACATCTATTGTACCACTGGTCCAATATATGTCAAAAACTATGCCGTGACGCGGATTCGAACCGGGGTTGCTGCGGCCACAACGCAGAGTACTAACCACTATACGATCACAGCTCACCTGATACACCTGGCTACTAGAACGCAAGCATGTATTCATTTTAGGAGAGGCAATGCTAATTTCAGCTTGGGTGATTCAATAAACACAAGTTCCCATTTCGGGAGTCAAAGCAGGGCTAGCCTCTAGACCATATACAACCACAGAGGAAATGCCAGCCTATGAAGAGTTGTGTCAATTGGTGAGAATCCAGGACTTTTCAGGTGAGTAGAGGGAAGCTTGTGAGTTGGGTGGATTCAAGTTTGAGCTCTGTGGCAGTCAAGTGGCATTATCCAGAATGCTGGATGGGGTAAAAGAAACTTGAGGCAAAACTAGACTCTTCTGACTTACAGAATAGTTAGACATTATCTGTTGTACCACTGGCCCAATATATATCAAGATCCTATCTTGTTTTGCTTTCCCACTGAAGAAGCACTGCTGGTTACACAGCATACCTGAACTTAGAGTACAAGAGTGATGTGGGAAAAAAGCAGTACCATGACCCAGATTCAAACTGGGGTTACTGCAGCCACAGCGCTAACCACTATACGATCAAAGCTCACCATACACCTGGCAATCAAAATACCTCACTCAGGAAAAACAGCTGCTGGCTGTAGCATTCAGTCATGCATTGATTTTAGGAGAGGAAATGCTAATTTCACCTCGGGCGATTCAATGAAGACAAGTTCCCATACTGGGAGTCAAAGCAGGGCCACTTGGGTGAAAACCAGGAATGCTAGCTGCTAGACCATATGGGACCACAGAGGACATGCCTGCCTATGAAGATTTGTGTCAATTGGTAAGAATCCAGGACTTTTCAGGTGAGTAGGGGGAAGTTTATGAGTTGGGTGGACTCTAGTTTGAGCTCTGTGGCAGTCAACAAGTGGCATTATCCAGAATGTTGGATGGGGTAAAAGACACTTGGGCCAGCCAGAAAGCAAACCTAGACTCTTCTAACCTACAGTATAATCAGACATACCACTGGCCCAATGTATATCAAGGTCATGCCTCATTTCATTTTCCCACTGAAGAATGTGGGATGTGGAAAAAGCATGCCATGACTTGGATTCAAAACAGGATTGCTGCAACCACCACGCAGGGTACTAACCACTATACAATCACGGCTCACCATACACCTGGCGACCCAAGTAGCTCACTCTGACAAAGCAGAGCTAATTTAAACTCGGGTGATACAATAAAGACAAGTTCCCAAACCGGGAGTCGAAGCAGGGCTGCTTGGGTGAAAACCAGGAATCCTAACTGCTAGACCATATGGGACCACAGGAGGGATGAGGAAAATCCATGCTGTGACCCACATTTTGACCAGCGCTGCTGCAACTACGATGCAGAATACTAACCACTTCATGATCATGGCTCTCTATGCTTCAGGTATTATGAGAGCTGTTACTCTGCTGGATAAATAGTTGGATGCACAGGCACACCTTTGACCTGGTTAACAAACAGCCAAATCCAGAACGTTGGATAGCATTTTTCCTTTACTGTGTTAGTCTGTACAACATATCGCAAATTATTTATTACCAATGGCTTGATATCAGGTGTGCACACGTTAAGGCAAAGGTTCTCAAACCATTTGAAGCAAGAAAACCCTTTAACTGTAGAACAAATTCCATGAACCCCATCAGCACAGATACATCTAATGCACATAATCCAACTACTCAAATATTTGAATCATTATTCAAATGTGTACAGTATTTCTTTCACTGAAGGCATCAGCTCCATGCTGATGTTATTTATTAACCTACATGTTTTGGAGTTGTTGGGGTTTGGATTAAACCCATTCGTGTTATAATTTGTAGCAAAAAAGCCTCTCAGTTGATTAACTGTATATTTATGTACTTACATGATGGAAAATATTATTTAAAATTTGGTTGTCCCACTGGGGGAGCCTGAAAAGTTTGACGTCCGACTAGGAAAAACAAAAGAAAACACTCCATCAGCTCAGAATTTCTGCTCGGAAAGTCAGGCATTTATACCCAACCCTGAATCCAGAAAATGACGTCAAATCAAAATGGCTGCCTCACGGCATGAGCAGTAAACAAAGCAGCACTTCTTTATTTTTAGATGAGGTATAATGTATGTACAAGTATTTGCTTTCGATCATTCAATATATAGATTTAACAAGCAAATATGTCTGTAACACTGACTGTGCAGTTCATTATTCTGAGGACGAAAGGATCACAGTTAGCTGGCTAGCTTGTTGATAACAAAAGACAAACCCTGAGGCGTCCATATTTTTGTCTCACTTTGCAGCTCAAACACACAGAGGTCAAAAATAATGTAATTCTGTGTCCTGATTTCACAATTTGGAGGTAAGTCGAGCACAGAGGTACAACAGAGCGCTTCCCTATCACAAAGAGTTTTTAAAGTAGAACACCTTTAGCAAGCGAAGAACCCTGAACTATACAAAGAACTCCTTTTTTTCTAAGAATGTACCAAGTACCAAGACAGTGGACTGAACAAAAGTATTCACTTTTGAAGAGCCTTTAAGAGTTCCTACACAGGGACAATTGGCTTCAATTTATATTTTATGTGTCACAGGTATTACAGGAACTTAATGTTTTTATAATTTTAAAATATATATCCAGAATTTATAGATTTCTCTTAAGCTGGTTTGTGACAATGTCCATTGTAAAAAGCGCTATACAAATAAAATTGAACTGAATTGCTTTATGGATGTGACTCGCTATTAAATGTAAGTATAAATGGATAAAAAGTAAGGCAAGTCATTATTTAATTAAGAAATAAAACACTTCAGGGTGGTGACAGTAAC
>CM074947.1:2144928-2157865 GCA_037577455.1 Pangasius macronema
ACCAGGATGCACTATGGGAAGAAGGCAAGCCAGCGGAGGCAGTGTGATGCTCTGGGCAATGTTCTGCTGGGAAACCTGTGGACGTTACTTTGACACGTACCACCTGCCTAAACATTGTTGCAGACCAGGTACACTCCTTCATGGCAACAGTATTCCCTAATGGCAGAGGCCTCTTTCGCAGCATAATGCGCCCTGCCACATTGCAAAAATGGTTCCAGGAATGGTTTGAGGAACTTGGCCTCCAGATTCCCCAGATCTCAATCCGATCGAGGATCTGTGGGATGTGCTGGACAAACAAGTCTGATCCATTGAGGCCCCACCTCGCAACTTACAGGACTTAAAGGTCTTGCTGCTATCATCTTGGTGCTAGATACCACAGCATACCTTCAGAGGTCTTGTGGAGTCCATGCCTCGACGGGTCAGAGCTGTTTTGGTGGCACAAGGGGACCTACCCAATATTAGGTGGTTTTAATGTTATGGCTGATCGGTACATATATACTGTATGTTTATTTATTTAGAATGTTTGCCAGAAATAGTTGCACTATTTTACTTTCATTTTGGCATGAATATGCGGTCAGAGATGAAGCTCAAATGACAAACAAAGACATTGTTTATTAGTTCATTAACGTGAACATTTGGCGTCAGTGATGTGATGCATTTACTGAGATCATTCAATCAATCTTAGGAACTGCTTGGTCAGGGTCACGGCGGTTTAAATTAGAATACTAGTTTGCTTATATTTTGGAAAATAAAACCAACAGAATCTTTTGGAAATAACTGCATGAACAGGAAACAAACAATACACACATCTCTAGTTGAGGCCAAGTATGAACTGGAGTGATGTAGCTGAGGTTGAGGAACTGTCTGAGCCAGAATTCACACACCATGCTGACAATACTGACATTTCTACACCTGGAAATTTTTTTATCGACTGTTTTCCAATGTTTCTGGTTTAGGCCATGACCACTTCAGGTTTAAATCCAAACACAGATACAGATAGGGATACGGATGTAGATAGCCTCATTGTGTTACATCCCTGCTTTGTAGTAAACAATCCTTTTAATTTTTCCCCTCTGATGTCGGAGAAATTGCTATAAGTCGATGGCGCTGTGCAGCAGAGCTAACACTGTAAAATTTGCATGAGCAAAACAAAACAAACAAACCTCAAGAGCCACTTTGATTGGTGGCAGAGTAAATATTGGCGACGGAAATTGTCACCCTTCAGGGAAGGAGTTTTACTGATTAATTTGAAAGGATTGCATGCGGACACAGTTTAAAACTAGTCTGTCAGAAAAACAGCAGTTATAAGTGCTATAAATATTAATAGCGCTGTGATTTACCTTATCCAGCACGAGAGCTAGTGGTCAGAGACACCATTTCCTCCACCATTTAATTATTCATTATGACTGAAGCATCTCCTCCAATCAGTGTCCTTACAGTGTTTCTTTTTCATTGAAGCAACTGGAGCAGTTTCGTCTCAGACCAGAAATAAACAAAACCAAAAAAACCCCAAAAAACGAAAACTTATTCAGCAGAGGCTTTGCCGTCGAAGGCTCCACCGTATGCTTAATTATAACCTGCTGCTGTGGAATATGGAAAGGTGCTGAATACATTTTAGGGTTCACTGAGAAGAGGGAACAACATTTGCATTGCTTTATGCAGGTGCTTTCTTTGACCTGTCAAAGTCCAATCATGTTATTGACTTGTAGACTTACCACACTCCTGCTGCTATCCTCGAGCCTCAAACAAAATGCCCTCTTCCCATTTTACACACTTTCCCACTAATAAATAGACTTTTGACATTTTTTTTCCTTCTTTTTGAGAGCATGCAAATTGGAAATCTTTTTGACAGGCTAAGAAAATACTTGCTGAAAAAAAAAAAACCCCAAAAAAAACAAACCAAGGCTTCTTTTACAGGCAACATGAAAACGGCCGAAGCTGTATTTCTTCATAATATGGAACATTAACATTACATTATCATAGTTGCGATGTTCATTAAACTGAGAAAAAGCAATTAAATAAAATCAATTTTGGTCTTAAGTTATGGATGTACACTTAAATTTGAGCCCTACAGTATGAAATCGGATATAACCGAACACATTTGAGACCTTTCGAGCAGCTGTAGCCTCTGGGTATGCTAAGAATCATCATTTACAGTCTAATTTATAACACAAAATGATCCCATTTTCCAAAATGGAAAATTCTAAACAGTTTCAGCAGATCTATTATCTCTAATGATCCTAGAGACAAATGGATGGCTGTACTATTGAATTCTACATCTCGATTATTACTTTAACACAATTTAATGTTAAAAAAGGCACTAAGGAAAACAAAACAATCATTAGAAATGAATGAACGGCTGCCTCGGTTCATAATTGCACACGCGGGGCGATATTAACCATGCCGGAGAATGAATCTCTAAACGAGTGAAGGACAATTTACCCTTAAACTTCATCGTGCTGGACGTATATATGAACAGCAACACATGTTGGAAGTGACAGAACCCTCAGAAGATCTTCATGAGAGGAAGTGTGGCACCTTGGATATTATATGCCTTCTATAATCTCAGATTATAGTGATACCGCTGATAAAAGAGAGAGCGCATCTTCATAACCTCGCCCTCGTCTTTCCCGTTGCCACTTCTTATTAAATTGTGTGAGTGATGAAGTGAATCGAGCCCCATTTAGCTTCATTACCTCACCGTTTCTGAATTATGGGCCTTTCCTGCGCTCGTTACTCGTAAGGTGATAATTAGAGCGTCCTCTAGTGAGCTGCTGCAATCCGCCTTTCCGTTTTTTTTGTACCAGCCTTGTTTTAACTCGTCCTCATTGACTTTCCCTTTTGACTCAGAGGTGTGTGTGATTGTCATCACGTAAGTGGCCACTTAAAGCACAAGAGGATTAGTGTGTGTGTGTGTGTGTGTGTATTTGTATTGTGTACAGTATAATACTTTCGAAAAACATACATATCAGCTTACTCACTAGCTAGTTAACTAGCTAACATGCCAAGTATCTGCTTTGCAGTTTACCCAGTTTACAAGTTTTATTTGTATGCTAAATTTTTACTTATGTAATTAGTAAATAGGCTACTAAAAGTAAAACGACTTTTGCAGTTTTCATCACTTTCTCATGAGCTAAACTTACGCACTGTTACACATAAAGTGGGCTATCAACTACCATCATATGGCTGTATTCAGAGTTAAGCACAAAAGTTACAGCAATATTCACACAGAGAAAGTTCCTCGTATTCAGACTCGGGTTATGTCGCTGATTAATTTGTGTAGTTCTTTGTCCAACTCTAAGATTGCCAGGTTCTTCTTGACTAGAAGTGTCTGGAGTGAGTATGAGGGCTTTTTAATAACTTCCAGACCACGCCTTTAAACCTTGAAAAACAAAACAAAACAAAACAACAACAACAACAACAAGAAAAGCAAGAGACAATAAAAAAATCAATCAAAAATACAAATAAAGACTTTATATGTGTATATATTCATTGTGGGCTTGTGACAGAACACTGATATCCATCATTTATAATAAAGAAAATAAAGAAAATCAATGTTATTAGCAATAAGAAATATATTTATGTAATTTTTTTTGTTATATGCTTTTGTTTTGCTAATTTGCTAATTGCTAAGCAGCTAGCAAAGTAAACTATGCCTGAGGACTGAAGTGTTAGTTAGCGATACAGTTTGTAGCCAGATTGCTAACTAGCTAGAAATGTAAACAACAAAAATGTGTATATGTCTGAAGATGGAGTTTTTGGTAAAAATAAAATTTGTATGTAGCAAATCAAATGCTGTGTACTTAAAATATTAAAGTTTATTGTTTTGCTAACTAGCCTGGAGTTCATATAAGTAGCAAAGTTCATATACGCAGTTTGATCTGCCATTTTTCTTTATTTTTTTTTTGGAAATTTTTATCAGATCATAATCTGGGTCGGTTCTGCTCCTGAGGTGTACTCTGATGTTGATCCCTCTGGGCTCCAGGAACTCATCAAACACACTTCACTTGCGATGATAAACAATAGAAATGTCCCGTAAGATGGCGATTGGGAATCCACCGAGGGGAAATGATGAGGTCGAGTCGATGAACGCTATGTTAAAATCAATACTGGAGCACGGCCCAGGCTCTGATTTCCAGAAGCATTGTCACACAACAATCATCCTTATACAGTGGAGGAGCATGGTGGCGGTCTTCATCATGGTTAAACTCATCATAGTGCTGTCTTTACAGTTCTCTGGAGACTAGATAACATGGGCATGTGCAGTCTGTGGTACGTATAATTCATCTTCAGTAGATTATTATGTTCTTATGATCTGATTAAAAGTTTTGGATTATTAGCAGCTAGTTTGTGAGTCGGTTTGTGAGACGTTTGCAGGCCAGAGAAGGTGTGTCTTTGTTCATTTATGGAAATCTGTGGACATTTATTTAATTTACACTAATCTCTAACCTTGATTTGACTCTCTGCCTGCAAAGATCATGTCGTGTAAAGAGTCAGCAGTAAAAACAGTCAGTCTGTGATAACAATGTCTAAAGCCTCACACAGTGAATATCAGGCTTTGAGGAAGAATAGTTACTACATGCGGTAGTGAAAAAGACATAAGCCTCATCAATTCTGTTCCATCCTCATGGAAACAGAGTGGACCACTTCCACACTCTGAGTAAGTCTGCTCCCTCTAATGGCATTTACAGGGTTAAACAAACTTGTACAATATACTTCACTTAAAAAGTGCAATAACTAAAATACTTTAAACGAGGCCAAGCTAGAATATTTCCCATGAGGCCGTGTTTTTCCTGTGCCTGACGGGGATCAGAGAGCTTTATGGAGCAGGGATATTAGATTACTCTTACAGCGTCTGTTTAGACTCCATGCTGATCGCTGTCAACCATGAATAATCACCTTCTGCCAGACTGCAGGTTCTGTCCATCAGGGGGTCAAACGGCAATACGAGCTGGCAAAAAGTCACTGCGGTAACCAGGACACCATTGTGCATCTGCATGTGTGTGTGTGTGTGTGTGTGTGTGTGTGTGTGTGTGTGAGAGAGAGAGAGAGAGAGAGAGAGAGAGAGAGAGAGAGAGAGCTTATATCTTATGTCACAAGGTGAATATTAGATGGCGCAAAGTCATCTACATTGTTATGTGTAATATATTATTAGTAATTATATATAGTAATTATATGAAATACCATGAAGTACCAAGTGAGGTTGATTTGTATTGTCTCAGTGTCATGCTGTTACAGCTTTACCTCTGACTGTTACAAAGCGCTGACACTGGAGACTCCTTCCATAAATGTTAAATAAACATCTGCTTACAGATTCGACAGTGACGCATGTTTAATTGAATCCGTTCATGTGCAGCGCCCACAGTGCAAGTCCCTCTGAATGGGCTGATACTATAGAAATCAGAGCGCTAATATAAACCTGCACTACTGCCAGAGCTGCTGTTATAGAAAATTAATCAATACCTTCTGACCAATCAGAATCCAGAATTCAACAGTTCAGTGGAGGATTCAGTTCAGGATTACGTTGCGACGTAAACATCAACAGAGACTCCATACTTCCAGTTTAGTACAAATAACAAGAGCAGAAGACAAAAGCAATATGTAAAACTATCGCTAGTGAAATCACAGAGAGACTTCTATGTGTTATTACATGTTAATTGACCATTAATAAATGATTAATTAATCAGTTATAGACTCTCGGTAAGCTTTTAGCGCTCTGAAACAATGTCACATGACAAGATGGGTTTTTTTATGCCTTATTATCTGCAGTAGAGAGAAGAAAGAGCTGCAATTCCTAAATTAAAGTGGAGATGCTGTATATATGGTGGAAAGAAAATTTCTAATGGCCATGGTCACACGGCAATAAACCACTCCCTTCTTCTCGTGTAGAAGTATGTGTCATAATTCCATAAATGTTCTGTGTGTGTTATTTCTAGGTAATGGATATGGATACACATAACACACCCGTCTGAAATGAACAGTGCTTCTACGCTAAGCACCTTTGCACTTGAGCAGCAGCGAGGGGATTTCAGCACAGAATTTAAACCGAAATGAATTAGAGTCCAGGTCAGATTTGTCTCTTTAATCTCAGCTTTTCCGTGTCCTCCTTCATATTAAAATCCGCCTCTAGGGGCTGAGAAGGGGATTTAAATTCATAAGGAGAGTGTCACGGCTCTGGTCAGACGAGCTTTAACACCACGTTCTCTCATCCAGATGTGTAATTATTAATTGCTCATATTAGGCTCAAGAATAGTGTTATGAGGCTATGAGGATAGGCTGCGTGTGTGCGTGTGTGTGTGTGTGTGTGTGTGTGTGTGTGTGTGTGAGGTGCTGAACCCTGAGTGTTATTAATGAGACGCCGAATAGCCCTGTGATATAAGTTTTTTTCTGGAACGATTAGGCTATTTTTCAGTTTTCCTCAAGGGACCTGACTGAACTTTAGAAGACGTAGAGACGGTAGGTCTCATGAGACACACACACACACACACACACACACGTATGAAAAAGGAAAATAAAATGCCATGCAGCATCATGTGTTTATTTATGACTGCTGTCCTGTTTAACTCATTTAACCGTGGCCTACTTAAAGTAATAGATGACACGAGGACGTTAGATACTGTACACATTCAGGAGTGCATTAATAATTATATATTTCTTTTGTACTGGCTATGACTTCTAAATGTATTGTAAATAGATATAAGATCTTTTTTCTCTAGTAGCAGACAGACACAGTAACTGTACTTAAAGCTTGAAGTATACTAAATAAATTATTATTCGAGTAGAAAAGTAGAAAAAGATCACACTATTGGCCTCTGCTCTTACTATTCAGTTAGCATTATAGCATTATAGATTTTTTACTCTTCACACTCTTGAGCACGTAAGTCAATGTTTTATAAATAAATAATAAATGAATTATGAACGACTTTAGTGATCTGATTCTTCCTTTTGACCTTAAACTACCTGATGAGCAAGCTGAACGGTTTCACTAAAAAAGAAATCCACCTTCATAAATCACAAAAATGTTAACCGAGAGAACACAATAAATAGGGCGATCTTTTTTTCTAGGAAAAAAGAAAAAAAAAAGAAAAGTCTGTAGAGGAATGCTAATCAGTAGCGGTCATGTCAACTTTGTGTCCCAATCCCAAAAGTAAAAAGAAAAACATTCAGTGTAGGCTCCGAGTCTCAAAGCGCACATCTAAGTGGGGCAGACAAAGGGCAAGATGTCAGGAGTAAAACACTCGGTGTTGTGCTGTTACAGGAAAATAATCAGTGACAGGCTTGTGTAATGAAGCTATTAGTTACCATAGTTACTGAAGTTGATTATTTTTCTTTTATTGCGCTTATACCACAGTGATCTGCCAATGACTACAAATCTGTACTGATTAGCAATTAATTAATCATACTTTTTATCCATTTATGGTTATGTTTAATGTTGCGAAGTCGGTTCTTGTTCTCTCTTACGCTACTCTATAAAGAGTCGTTCCCTCACCAGCCTCTCTCTCTCTCTCTCTCCCTCTCTCTCTCTCTCTCTCTCTCTCTCTCTCTCTCTCTCTCTCTCGTGAAGTTAATAACATAAAGAAACCCAGTTTGTCGTTTTTTTTTTTTGTTACTGATAAACCACAAAACTCCTCTGTCCTGAAGATGTTGAAAGCTACAGCTTTACCACTGACACTGGAGACTCCTTCCGTAAATATTAAATAAACGTCTCCTAAGAAATCTTCAGCATATCGACGTAACATTTCCACTTACGTTTTAAAAAAAAATCTAATCCCCGTGGATGAGCTGTTGCTATAGAAACGATAATGTATTAGACTGAGTGCATTAATATAAAGATATACGTGATTTGCAGGCAGAGTTAGAGAATCCCTTCCTGACCAATCACGATCGAGAACTCAGCAGCAGAACTGCACTTTATTGCTACTCTATCACATCTAGTGTTGTACTTCTTCGAACTTCATGCTCGCCCAGAAATCCACTCAGTGCATCGCTGTAGTGTTTAGTGTGGGGAGTTTACTCCTCTACCGCATGCGGTGCTGGAGAAACAAATCTCCACTGTCACTTCAGCTTCCGTATTAGTATTATTTCTGCCTGCTGCCATTATAAGAAACGGACGGTGCATGTCGATATCCTCAGCTGTCGAGTCTCAGGAAGCCCCAGTCATGTGTGATACATCTGAAGGACATAAAGGTCGTCGGTGTTTGGGCTTTCTTCGCCTGCAGTGTGTCAGCTCTGCGCTTCACAGGCCGCTGCTGGAGTGAGGAGTGCACCAATTAGACAAACTTCCCTCCATCTTCCCTTCTTCATCCCTCACCGTGACCTTTCCATAGCTGGACACCGCACCGCACCGCATCTCCTCCTGCATCTCTGGACACTCGCCATGTGAATGTGCTTTCACACACACACACACACACACACTCACAGCAGGGGCCGGTAAATAAGCAAGGAGTATGATGTGGGCTTTTCATAATAAGCAGACACAAATTCGGTGGCTCGCGTAAGGCCACAGACTCGTTCCGACTTCACCGATGCGTTCATTTGAAACTGTCTTCCAGCATTGCTGCACGGAGGAGTCATTACGGAGCCGGAAAAGCATCGGAGCTGATGGCACCGACCGGCAGGAGTGACAGAGATGCACTCTAAGCAGAATGGGAGAAATAAATAATGTAAACATGACCGAATTTGGGGGAGGAAATAAATAAATAAATAAATAAATAAATAAACAAACAAACAAGTAAATAAATAAATAAGATACGCGCTCCACTCCAACAACAATAGGCCTGCATATTAGGCAAATTATTAAGACGCCACTATTTTTAAAAAAGTGCTGAGGAATTTCAGGCTGCTTTTTTTTCCTGGTGCTAAATGAAAGCAAGTGCTTAGACTGCCTGTTGAAAAAGAAAAAAAGGAAAAGAGAAAATTAGGTGCAAAGCAATCGGCGTGTTCGAGACAGGTAGAGAAACAGAGTGGAAAAAGTGTAAAATAGGCAAAATTTCCATTTTGTACAAAGGAGCTTCTGCATAATATCGGACAAAACGTAATCCCTTCACAAACGACAGGCTGGAAGTCAATCAAGCATGAATAAGTGTCGTCATTAATGCGCACACACACACACACACACACACACACACACACACACACACACACGCAGTTCACTTCACTCCTCCTTCTACACTCAGATGATGGAGTGATGCTTTCCCGCTCTCAGGTGTTTAAATAGGTCAGACGTTACCGTGTTCTCTTTTCCCAAACTTTAGTCTCCAAAACACAAAACGCAAAGAAAAAGCAAAAAAGAAAAGAAAAGAAAAACTCCCACATTGCCGTGTTCACACCTGAGCTTCGGCAACCACGCGCACCCAACGATATATAACGCAGCAACTCCTCCACAAGGTTGCGACGTCCGAATTCAAATCACGGGGCAGAAAATAAATATATAAATAAAAAAGCAAATAAAGAAATAAATGTTATAAAAAGAGACACAGAGAGAGAGAGAGAGAGAGAGAGAGAGAGAGAGAGAGAGAGAGAAACATGTTGGTGAAGTGTTGAAAGTATTGTTGCTTCAATTATTTATTTATTTATTTATTTATTTTTTAATATAACAGTTAAAAGCTAAAAAGTATTTGTTCTGAATAAAGCGAATTAGGAGATGATTCCTCAGAGAGACGTGCCACATGCTACACGTTAATTCATCATAAAAACAAAACAAAACAAACAAACAAAAGAAATACAGGAGGAACTGACTTATAGAAATAGAAATAAAAGAATTTTGCACTATTTATGTCCTATAATTTATATATTGTACGTGTAAGAAGACGTGCTGCTTATTAGAGAAATATATTTGCGCTCAGTGGATCTGATGAAGCAGCAGTGATTCTGTGAAAATGAACAAAATTAAACTCTTTAAAAATTGAGTTTATTAAAATAATCCTTTCTTCTTCTAGTCTTTGCTATTTTTGAAAATAAATTTAAATTTTTTTACATTTATTTATTATTATTCATTTTGCAGCAAACTCATCTTAAATATATTTCAGATATTATTTATTAAATAATTATTACACAGTGATAATAATACATGGTGTATGTGGTATATAATGTCATGTATATTATACTGTAATAACAATATAATAACACACACACACACACACACACACACACACACACACACACACACACACACACACACACACACACAACTTGAAACAAAACTTTTACCATCAGGTGTCGCTCCCAATTATTTCTTTATTTGTTTTTATTTTTTTCTCTTTTTTGCAGCAAGGACTTTTTTATTTATTTAATTTATATATTTTAATTAATATTTTTTCAGCAAAAGTAGAAAGATGCCCTAGAAACAGAATTATTATTATTATTATTATTATTATTATTATTATTATTATTATTATTATTATTAATATTATAGATGGCATTCTATCATTATTTATTTATTTATTTATTTATTTATTACATTTATTTTAAATAAAATACATACAAAAAAACCCCAAAACAGAAAATAATACACATCTAAATACACGACTTACACAAAACTACAGCTTTTATTTATTAACTCTTTCACACAAAAATCAATTATTTGCTTAACTGAGTATTAAAAGTCAAAAGTCAGTCAAAAAGAAAAGAAAAAGTCAGAAAAAAATAAAGAAAAAATGGACCGAAAAATAATAATCACACATTGATACAAATATAAATATAATAAAAATCAATCCTTTCTTTTCCAAAAAAATAAATAAAAAATAAAACTTTCCCAGACAATTCCACTTGTTTTTATTTCTTACAGGATCTGACTGTTGTTGTTTTTTTTTTTCTTTGATAACTGATCCGCTGCCTTATCCGGTATCAGCTCGATAATGATCCCGTCTGTACCGGATCAGCACCATCTCCACTGATTAATGACGGGATTAGGGGTGTAATAATGCAGCGTTGTGATGATTTTATGTAATAAGGAAATATTTAAACAGACAAGTCTGAGCGAATGGTGGGTTTGAGTTATTGACCTGTGTATTTAAATTGAATTTAAGGCTGATGTGATTGACCGAGTTCCTGCCGGACGCACGCGTCTCTTTACTCTCTCACGCCGGAGGAGCCATTTGCATCGGAAATGCGTGAAGCTAAGCGCCAGCTCAGGAAGAAGTAGGAATTCTGACTGTCATGAAGTGACGAGCGCTTTGGAAAACTCGCTCCTAAAAAACAAACAAACAACAACAACAACAACAACAAACAACAAACAACAAAAACACTGGGTCACATTCCACATTGTCTTCACTTGGAGCTATTAAAAGTTAAAACTGTGAGTTAAAAAGAAAGAAAGGAAAAGTGTGATATTGCATGAGAACGCATCTCCATCGCGTGGCACTGAATCCTAATTATAACTTATTTTTCTAAATTAATTTAAAATTCCTGAATCATTCCACAACTGTGTGTGTGTGTGTGTGTGTGTGTGTAAAAAGAAACATTATTTATTCATAAGTTTATTCATTATTTTATTCTATAGCCATAAAAAATATTATAAAAAAAAAAGAAAAAAATGTTAAATGACATTGTGATTAAAAAAAAAAAAAACAAGACATAAAAAGAGACAAGGAACAAATTTAATTTAAAAATGCAAAATAAATAAATAAAAAATAAATAAAAAATAAAAGAAACAACACAAAGGAAAATGTCATTTTAAAAAAATGAAAAGAAGAAAACAAGACAGAAAGAAGAAAATATAAACATCAGACAAAAAAAAGAAAGAAAATCATTTTATAATTAAAATATATATTAAAATAAATAAATAAATAAAGCATATTACACCCTAAGTTACTGTGTGAGCAGAGTTAGAGGCGTCACAGAAATGTTTCCCCTAATGAAGGTTTTCACCTTTAATTAAAGAAATAAAAATGCAAAAAATATTTGTGGTTTTTGCTTTATTTCTTTAATCCCTTAAAATCTCTAAAACCCGTTATTGCACTGCTGCTGCACGCTCACGATTTAGCATAAATCCTCTTCAGTTAGGGGAAGTTGTAGCCAGAACTATATATACTTTATAGATAGATAGATAGATAGATAGATAGATAGATAGATAGATAGATAGAGCACTTGATGAATCCCAGAGGGAAACTCACAGATTAAAGCGACAAGCAAAAAAGTATTCAAGAATTATTAAAAAATAAACCTATTTAGTGAAAAAAAAAGTTGTAATCAAGTCGTATTAAACACGTTATTATTTAGACAGTAAGACATTACTCTGAAGCTTGTCTATTAATAATTTATTACACAATTAATAAGCCATTTATTACATCTAATTGAAATATTAATTAACTATTTATTAGACTCCATTAAGCAAGAAGTAATAAATGAATAATTTATCACCGAGTGCACCGAGTGATGGCTGAGTTGAACAGTGTGTAATGATCATAGTCATACTGTATGTACAGTATAGTGAATTAAAATAAAGTTATAAATAAATCATGTCAGAGCTTTTTCCACCTTTAATGAGACACCATGCAACACAATTTCATTGAAAAGTTTTAGGAAAAAAATGAAAAAGAAAAAACATACAATAATCTGGCTTCCTGAGTGTGTACACGCTTTTGTACTGAGGCATGTGCCTGTGCTGATCCCATTCCGACTCACGTTCAGAAGTAATCATCATTCACCGATCATCACACACGTGATTCTGATTAACCCCAAATAAAGATCAGCTATTTCTGTAGGATTCTCTTCACATCTTCTTGGTTTCATCTCACTGTCAAAACGTATCGATCAGGAGAAGGGTACAAAACAATTTAATAAAAAAACAATGAGTCACCACAGTGACATCACCAAGAACAGGACTTCTTTCCAAAATAGATGAAAGAACAAGAAGAAAACTAATGGTCTGAGAGTGGGACTTGTAACCTGAAGGTGAACCTGAAGGTGGTGGGTTCGAGTCTCGGGTCCGGCAGGG
>CM074947.1:2165994-2178662 GCA_037577455.1 Pangasius macronema
TGTGTGTGTGTGTGTGTGTGTGTGTGTGTGTGTGTGTGAGAGAGAGAGAGAGAGAGAGAGAGAGAGAGAGAGTGAGTATGGATATAAAACAAGAACAATAGGTGGCCTAAAACAGATACTTGTGGGACGCCATATTTATTTAAGGTTCTGAAGAATCTCCAGTTAAGGATGCTTTTATCAGATGTAGTGTTTAGTCCATTAGAAGGAAACCGTGGTGTGTGTGTGTCTTCTCACTGTCTTTAGGCAGATGAAATCAAAACAATCACAATCGGGTCCGAGAGCTTCTGAGTGAGGTGAGCGAGTGGTCCGGTCTGAGGAAAAAAGTGACTCGACTCTGACTCGATTCACTTACAGGAAATGAATCAAACATGCTGTGAGTTTTGAGTTGAAAACTGTAGAGTTGAATTGAATGTGTGCTGGCTCTGGGCACTCCGTGATTTCTATGTAATTGTTTTTTCTCCCATTTTATATGATTTTACATCTTGGTTCCTGTTTTGCACTTGTTGATCATCTGCACACGTGCGTGTATTTACCTCATGATTTAGTCTCTATTTTATTTGTGAGGTTGCAGAGACCCAGTGCGTGATGCAAAGTTTTCCTTTTATCACATCCTCAAGGTTTTAGTTTCTGATTCCTTGAGCCAGTTTTATGCACCTGCAGTCCAGTAGTCTCACAGATCCCTGTTTTGATCGATGTGATCATTTACCAATAAGATGTAGAGCCTTCTCCTTCTCTCCATAACCAATCGTGTGAGGTATATGAAGTGTCGTATCTGTGATCTTAGCTCAGTCTGTTACTTGATTTGCTCTTGTATCGGATTCACTGAGAGTATACGCTCGCTCTTTTCTATGGTATAATAAACACCTTTTTATTTGAGCTTCTGCACTCTCTCTGCTCTTCTCCACCACTATCTATATAAATGTATCTCTGACCAGCAAATGAAAGAGTTTTACGAGCACTGTTTCCACTCTACACGGCATTATATCACTCTGATTTGGACTGACAGAAGTGTGAAAGTCAACCAAAATATGATTTCATTGCTCATACTAAATTTAACTTAAACAAGTTTCTAATTACTAGTTTGAAGTATGTAGAGTGAGTGTGATCCAATACATTATACAATCTCGCGAGGATGTTAGGGAAGGAATGTCTATAGCATTAAATCAACTTGGCTAAATTATTTTGTGGAACAGTAGCACAGCCGTAATGTTGTTGCATCAAAATGCCAGTGAGCCGGGTTTGATCCCGAGCGCCGATGAGGGTTTGATTGTATTCATGGCTTTGAAAGTACATGATTAAATCATGTTGGATTTAGGAAAACAAATTGTGTTAACGTAACTCAATTCATTTACAAGGAACTGATGGACACGTTTGAATTAAGTAAATTCAATTAGCTACAAGTGCCATCTTTATACATAATATCAGTACAGAGTAATATGTATAGAACTATATACAAAGAATTAAAGAACAATGCGTATGCATGAGAGATTGTCACCTTGATCTCTAACAACAATGATGGAGGTTTCTAGTTTCACAATGTTTAGCATTCGACCTTGACATTTTAAAGTGACAGGCTTGAAAACGTTTCACATTGCACATAAGTAAACAAACCAAAAAGCAAATAAACTCTGATTGAGGAGTGTGTAGAATGGAAAATGTCCTTGTAAAGCTCTTTCATTCATTGGCCAGAAATATGGTGATGGCAAAAGGTGAAGAACTCTGTACCAAGTGTGTGTAGAAATCACCAAAATCACCTGAGCATGGATAACACGAAGCAAGCGCTAAATAAATTAGATAGCATGCTCGATTCACTGCCTGTAGTCGAGTCAATTCAGAGTCAAATTGCTCTGACACTGGCGTTCACTCGGAAGCAGACGGAGATCATGTTGCTCAGACGCTCTCGTCACGAGTGTGATTGCTGCACTGCACTGAGGAGGAGAAAACACCAGGGTTCTCTTCTGTTCAAATGGATTAAACACTTTTGTGATAATTTTTAATATAAGGTTCTGGGTGAGAAGCCATTTTGAGATCTGGGAGCTCAAAGTTTTGTCATTCCTGCTAGCAAATCGCTAAAGTACGCACGTTTACAGCTGAATAGGAATTACACTTTAGGATTACTTCATAACTGACGTTATTGAAAGACTCTTCTTTTATGTCCTGCAGCTTTTCCTGATTAGGGTCATGATGGATCCAGAACCTATCCCGGGAACACTGGGTGTGTGGCGGGAATAAACCCTGAATGGGACACCAGTCCATCAGGCGGCACGACACACACATTCACACACAAACATTCCCACACAGGAACAATTTAATCTAATAGAGCCTTCACCTTTTATCAAATATTATATCAAAAATGTTAAAAAGTAAAAAAATAGCACTACAGGAGAATAAAGTAGCCCACATTCATGAAGGTTAATGAGGTAAAGATATGTGAATGCACCTGCAGTGCAATACCCTCTCCAATTATTTACTATACTCTACCACTAATTTCTCTTCAGTTTGCAGAAATGTGTATAAACATCGCGCACATTAACATGATATGATTGGATTATGCCTTAACTACTGGCTGCTTTAGCACTTAATATAACAAAACCTGTACTGTACATATATTGCATTGCTTCTATGTTAGACACACGATGGAGTATGATGGAGATAACCTGCCGTTAAATCAACATCAATAAAGGGAATAAAGCAGCATGCTCATGTATAAGAACGTGAGACGGGACACTTCGGAAAAACCAAACGGAAGATTTTATTTAAGCGTATTTGTAGCATCAGAATCAAGGACTTGTTTTTTCTTTACCAGTGGCTCTTTAACGGTATTGGACATAAAAATAATAATTTGAATGACATCAGTATTAAAGCTGCAGGTTGTTGCTATGGCAGCTAAGACATTCAGAGACATACAGAGAAAGAAAAAAAAACATCTACAAACGTATTGGAAATTATGATTGTGGTATTAAGAGTTGATTAGGGAAATCTGAACATACACACACACACACACACACACGCACACACACTTGGAAATATGTATAGCATGCAATTTTGGAGTTATTGTTTCTATAATAGCAAAAAAAATGACAGAAAATAATAAAAATATAAAAGTAAAAAAAAGAAGGAAAAATACGCAAAAAAAAACAGAAGAAAAAAAAGTAATAAAGAAATGAAGAAAAATTATTCACACTCGTATAAAATAGGACACACATACATATGCATGTACTGCAAATTTTATTAATATAATATTATTTTATTATTATATATATATATATAGCATTTATAACATATTTTAGTTATATTTATATTATATTTTATTTTGGAATTTTTCCAGGCTGGTATAAACAAATTAACTAGTGTAAGTCCCTATTTAAAACCTAGATCAATATGAAATCATCATATATTCCCTCCCAGTCATAAACTTAAGCTTCACACGCTGCAACTTGAGCCTGGAGTTGGAGAACACAAATCAGAGCGTGAGGCGTTGTAATGGCAGGAGTGAGAGCCGTGCGGCAAAACGATTTGCATCTCCACATAATTAGTCAGGGGAGTGCAAGATGGCCCTCTCGTCCCCCCCCCCAAGCTCTCTCCATCATGGCTCTGCGCTCGTCTAATGGACCGGCGTTGTGTATCGCTGCTTTTAGCATTTAGGAGGAAAGCAGAGCCCGGAGTCATGTGACCCCGTGCCTCGGAAATGCGTGCAGTTCAGCATAGTGCTGTCCTCAGCGGGCAGATTTGTCCTAATAAAACGTCAGGCCCCGAGCAGAATGAACTGTAATGACTTTCTGAGTTCACTAATGGCCAATAAATCTTAGATTAGATGGGCCCCGCACAAACGGCGTGCACGGCTAAGCTGCAGACGCACACACACACACACAGGCGTGTGGCATGGCTGAATAGATTTTGATGGCTTTATTGTTGAAAGTTTTCGTTATTGTTCCTCCTCTGTTGGTGCAGGGGTGGGCCAAAGTTTTCAAAAGTTGACGAGTTCGCCATATTAATTCCTGTGAAGAGTCAGAGCTCGCCGTTTCTCATTCCGCAGGCTCGGATTTCCGACAGTGCTCCCTCCCACGGACACACGACCCCATAATGGCTGCCGTCCACTCGGGATGTTTATTAGTTTAACAAAAGAAAAAAAAAAAAAGGGAGTCCAGTGGGTAAAAGTAGCATGTAGCATGTACGAGTGAGATATTAAGAGCTTTAACTTTCTAAAAGTATAGAGCCAGCCATGAGTAAGAAAGCAGTGACGAATGACCCGACGGATGACACGTTAATGCTCCCTCGACCCGACCCCCTTCTCCATGAACCTCTGTTAGCTTAATGGCTTCACTTATCATTTGGGAGGGAAAAGAGAAGGCAGGGAGGGTTCGGGGAGGGTTGCGGCGAACAAATTGTGCCGTGGACTGGAGGGGAAATCGGCGCGGAGGATGTGAATCAATCATATTATCCGCTTACACGCAGCGGCTGCTCCTCCTTCCCATGAGGAACAAAGAAATGAGCTACTGATCGCCTCCAACTTGACATTACCAAATGGGGTGTGCTCGGAGAAAGCCTTCCGATTGTATTAAGCTGAAATATTAATATGGATGTTTCCTTTCAACTCGCTTAACCCGATTGCTTTCCGAACCCAAATGTTCAGAAAACGGAAAATCTAATTTTGCAGACGGATTCAATCACGAAGATCAATTGAGCAAAATGTGTTAAAAGCAGATGTTTTTAGTTTTAGTAACATCAAACTACTTAAGGTAAAATGTTTTAATGAAACAGCAACGAGCCCTCCATCCAAAAACAAGATAACAAAAACAATTCCTTTTCCAACAGAAAACTGGTTTAAAGTTTTTTTTATGGTCTAAAAATGCCAGTTTTCCCTCCCATTTGTTCTCTGGAAGAGCAAATTGTTCTCGCTTTTAAATATTGGCGCATGCTTCTGGCTCTGTGGCATCCAAACACAGACAGGGAAGGCACAAAAGCCTCTGATTAATGTCCAATGCACCGTGTGTACTCCAGGACAGTCTGTGGCACAATATGTCCTCTCCATCCCACCTTGCCAACTGGCAGCGTGGTGCAGATGGGCATGGGTTTAGGGACGGAAGACCCACAGGTTTCTGCTAAAGAGGACCTGGCACAGTCAGAGGAAAAGGGGATTTAACGATTCACAGCTCGTATGGCACAGAGAGAGTACAAATTCTACATGGATGCCATGGACAGAAAAAGCATTCTAAATCATTCTAACCAAATGGTATGAGTTTGAGAGGATTCATCTTTGACTCAGTGAATGTTGGATAGCCTTGATGACACACACAAACACCATTGCTGAATGAGTCTGACCTCCACATTGTTCCTGACTGAATCACAGGCTGCATTTATAGGAAAGTAATTAATGCCATTTGATCAAGTCCAGAATTCTGAACTGTGTGCCTAAATGTTGATTCTGTAGTCAGAAACTGCTGGAAAAATCTATTATGTCAACAGCAGAATTAAACTCCAACTCCCAGAGTGCAACACTATCTACAAACATGGCTGACGGGGACTACAATTCACGGCAATTATGGACACTCTCACATTCACTGAAATACTGATTGCACTCACCTGGACTCCTGTGTTTGTTGATACCAGGCATTGTCAACCCAGAATCTGATTGCTATTCTGGTTTCTGATCTTGTTTGTGGTTTTCTCTACTTGCCCTTGCCTGTCCTAGTTTATGTTGATTGTTGATCCCCTGACCATTGACCTTGAATCACCTTGACCTTGATTTTGGATTATGTCTTTGTATTGTTTGCAATGATTAATAAAACCTTGTATACCTGCACTTGCATTTGTACCCACAAACCTGACAGAACACTCCACCATCTCATGGATGCAGTAGGTAATTTTGATTGGTGCCAAGTGTTAGCAGCACAGGGCCGCATCATTGGAGAGCAACAGCAGCAGATTGACCTACCCACAGCACAGATGGTGCAGCTCCGAGCCACCATGCCAGCTCCACAGGCTCCACCACTGGCAACCTCCTAATCTGCCTTTTGCTTATAGGCAGCCAGAGAAGTATGCTGGTGACCAGGTCGGGTGCAAAGGGTTCATGATACAATGCTCAATCTACTTTGTGAGCCAAGAGGGAGTCCGAGAGCATACTAAAATTGCCCAATTCATTGGTCTTCTCACTGACAAAGCATTGGCCTGGGCCACACCATCTGGTCCCCAGGTGGCAAGCATATTAACTTCTATGAATGCTTCATGCATCTCTTTACCATTCGCCCTAGGGCAATATTGGAGAAAGACTTCTTGCACTGAAGCAAGTGACCCAACATGTGGTGGAATTTGCAATCAATTTCTGCATTTGGAGCAAGCAGGAGCTTAAAACCTAATTATTGCCAAGGGCTCAACTCCGAACTACTCACTGAGCTAGCATGTCTCGATGACCAGCTATTGACATATCTATCTGCCTCTGATTGACATGTTCATTTGCATACATGCACTACTCAGAAATCAAGGGACCACGAATATGAGCATACATCCAGTTCCAGAGCCCCAGCCCTCAGAGCCCATGCAGATTAAGGTGAACAATGTGGAACGACAGAAGCGATGTCGAGAGAGGCTATGTTTCTACTGTGGCAGTCCCAACAGCAAGTGGGACAGTGCTCATCATGGTCTCCTGGCAAAGTCCCACAGACCACCTCTGAGTTAGCACCCTCCATGCCTCGTTCCAACAGGATGAGTCATTCCTGATTTCTTTCTCACCCAAATTTTTTTGCTGTCAGTTCAGATAGCACATTAATAGAATGCCTCTTATGTTTCAGAGCTGAATGACTCCAGTGCCACTGGAAAAGCACTAGCTGCTTTTACAACCCCTGCAACACCCCTTGAAGGTACAAGCCCTGGATGAAGGACCCATCAGAGGGGGATATGTCACACATTGCACCAAGCCCAATATCCTCTGAGTCAGCGCCATGCACCATGACAGCATCTCTCACATCTCACATTACTGTCACAACCAAGTTCCCAGGGCTATCACTGGGCTTTCCATGGAGGCAGACTCATGGCCCTCAGATTTCCTGAAAGGAGCAAGAGAATGTACGCTTGTTGGCTTACTGTCATGCCAATTGTCCCCTCCATCAAGGCCACCTCAACCACCATAGAGAGCCCTGAATCCATGTAGTAATTCCACCAGAGTACCAGAAATTCAGTGAGGTGTTTAGTAAAACCAAGGCCACTGGGCTCTCACGGCATCATACGTTGTGCCTTTGAGTGATTTTGCCATTGAACTACTAGCGAGAGCAACACCCCTATGCAATCTTGTGTGTAGGGACCCCTAAAATGTGTTGTGTGTTTGACATAATAAGCCAAGAATGTTGAAATACATTTGTTTTATTTTGTTTACTGTTTTGTTTTATTTTTGTTACTGTTTTGTGTTACATGAGGGAGATGGAAGGAAGAAGGGGCTGCGGAGAATGCACATAGCAAGAAGCAGTTACCTGATTTTTTTCCCCGCTCCACTATTGTGCCACTATTTTGCAGACTTACCATACTCTTAGAATTACACTTTGTTTTGTTTGAAAACATTACAGTATTTCAGTGTAGCAATTTGCCATGCTGCTTTCAGTAGTGAGCTAACTACATCTCACATTTGGATTTTGAGATGGTGACGTTATTTGCAACATGGGACAAAAAACACAGAACTCTACACCAACGGACAATCGTCTTGGGTAAGCTTCCAGAGTCAGACTGATCACATGCTGTGTGACTTCATCACTGGTGGGCTAGATTCATAGCTGCCACTTGCACTTCGTTGCAGGCGAGGGAAGTCAGTGTTTGGGGAGTAAGTGAACTCACTATCAACTTGATTTCCTTGGATGTAATGTAAGTGACTTTGCTTTCACATCACATTGAGTGTACTGCGTAACACAACGGGAACATCATCCATTGAATGTCCACCAACGAGCTGGGCCCCAATGATAATACATGTTGACGCACTTCATGCAAGTGAGACTGGTTGAAAACGTCTTTACATAACTAATTGAGACTGAAATTTTCATATGTGCCATGTTTATGGTGTGTTTATTCTCTCGAGTGTGTGAACTATGGTGAGAGTGGTTTTTTTTGAGTGTGTTTTTTTTTATCAAGGTTTCTCCAGGTACTTTTGAAAGAAAGGGTATATAATTCTAAAGGGCCAACAGGTGCAGTGGACCCCTGCCACTAAATAAGACTTCATTAAGCACAAAGAAGCACTTCCACCTCTATAATGAAGCACCCTGATCCCTCACGACCTTTTATCGTGGAAGTAGATGCCTTGGAAACAAGTGTCAGGGCTGTGCTCTCATAATGGTTTGGAGAAAGACCAATCTCCATACAGTGGCCTTCTTCAGGAGGAAGCTGACCCCCGGCAAAGAAAATTATAACATCAGCAACTGAGAGCTCCTTGCTGTCAAACTTGCCTTGGAAGAATGGTGACACTGTTTGGTCTACACAGATCACAAGAACCTTGAGTACATCAAGAATCCAAGAGGCTGAACTCCCATCCAGTGCTCTGGGAATTGTTCTTCACATGTCTTGATTTTACCCTGTCTTACCGCCCCAGATCCAAAAACACCAAGGCAGATTCTCTGTCCCACTTATACCCAGCTCCCCCTCGTGACACCTCAGAGGAATGTATCCTACCCTAGTCCCGCTTTATAGGGACACCCTCTATGGGACACCCCAGCACTCACAGGAGACTACTACAAGGAAAATACTGGTGGCTTAACATGTTACAAGGCATCCATAATTTTGTGTCATCCTGTTCAGTTTGTGCTCAGGCCAAAGTAACTTGCACTATGTCAGTGGGCAAACTCCTGCCACAACCCATGCCCCAACAGCCACGGTCACACATGACCATTGAATTCATCACAGATCTCATCTCAACACAGTTATCATGGTAGTTATTGATTGATTTTCCAAGTCCCTACATTTAATACCTCTTCCCAGACTACCACCAGCTTTCCAAATGTCTGAGCAGCCCAATTTACATTTGGTGTCTGGTGAGGTTTCATGGGAAAACTGGGGGTCTCAGTAAGCCTGATTTTGGTTACCATCCCCAAGCTAATGGCCAAGTGGAGAGGGCTAATCAGGAGATTGGATACTTCCTGCACACTTTAAATTCCTTCCAAGGGCTGAATGTGCACAGAATTCCTTCAGACACACACCCTGCATCCCAGGGCACCAGCCAACCCTTGTTTCCATGGAATGCAAATCCCACCAACTCACACGTGGTGGACAGCTGATTCCAAAGGAGTGAATGAGTGTGTGAACAAGCTCATTGACACCTCAAATAAGCAGCCTGGCTCACCAAGAAATTTGCAGAGTGACATCATGGACAGACACCTGATGAGCAGGTGTGGCTGGGGGCAACCTACAAACATGGCCACCAAGACTACAATTCACAGCCATTACAGACACCCTCATGTTATCGTTCACCCAACTTCTGATTGCACTCACTTGGACTCAATCACCCACACACTATTAAAGCACCCTCACTGTAAAGTATATGCCCTGTGTTTGTTGGTACCAGTCATCACCAAGTCTTTTGTATATTGATTGCCATTCTGGTTTCTGATCTTGTTCCTGGTTTTCTCTACTTGCCCTTGCCTGCCCTAGTTCATGTTGATCACCTGACCCTTGCGTGCACCTTTTCCCTGTTTTTGGATCATGTCTTTGTACAGTTTGCAACGATTAATAAAGCCTTGTATACCTGCATTTTTGCGTCCGTACCTGCATACCTGACAAAATCCTTGAATTTCATTTTAGGAATGCTGTGTAAGGTTCAAAACAAGAAAGCAAACATTGACTTGACCCTTTCAGAGGCATTATTAGTTTATTACCCTCATATTTTAATGCCTTCTCTTCAATATCATTCTCCAGCTGCCATCTCATCTGGCTACAGCTCAGCATGCACACATGACACTTGTAATAACAGCCAAACGCCATTTCTGTTCCTGAGTCTACACGGTGCTGTCCAGAGAAGGGGAAAACCCCATTACAGCTCTTGTGTGAAGAAAACTGGTTGAGGAAGACTGGAAAGAGACTCTCATACAGTATATATTGTATTCTGTGTGTATCGAAATATTCTGTGTGTGTGTGTGTGTGCGCGCAAGTGTGTGTGTGCGTGCACATGTAGTAATACTCACTAATGACCCATCGGTGAGCTGTCAGTCCGAACCGGCGGGCACAGAGGCCATTTTCTCCCTAGGGGGACAGCCCAGAGTAGTGATTGATCATGAATATTTCAGCCCTCCCTCTCACTTGGCTCCTCTCCCTCTACCCACCTGTCATACACACACACGCACACACATACACACACGTCTAATTTAGCCTCTGTGCACTGGATCCTCACGTTCTGGAGAGAGTTCCCCTGGAGCTCCAGTCTTTCTCTATCTCTCTCTCACACACACACACACACACACACACACACACACACACACACACACACACACCACCTTTAGCCGTTCTGTCGTGTTCAGTGCTGTGTATGTGCTCCGTGTGACTGACCCACACCCTCACTTTTATACTTTATAAATAGTCTGAACATTTCAACAATTACACTTTACTGTATACAGTCTGCAATTCATCTCCAGTACAGGAGCAACACAACACAACACAACACAACACAACACAACACAACTATCTACATCTGGATTCAACCCTGAAATGGGCAGGCCCTAAATCAGAAGGCTTTCTTTCTTTCTTTCTTTCTTTCTTTCTTTCTTTCTTTCTTTCTATAGTTCATACTTGATTTCATTCATTTTTGCTATTCAACTTTCTTTCTTTCTTTCTGAATTTCCTTCTTTTACTTTTTCCTACCTTTCTTTCTTTCTTTCTTTCTTTCTTTCTTTCTTTCTTTCTTTTTCTTTCTTTCTTTCTATAGTTCATACTTGATTTCATTCATTTTTGTTATTCAACTTTCTTTCTTTCTTTCTGAATTTCCTTCTTTCGCTTTTTTTCTACCTTTCTAGATTTGTTTCTGTCCTGCTTTCTTTCCTTCTTTCTTTCTTTCTTTCTTTCTTTCTTTCTTTCTTTCTTTCTTTCTTTCTTTCTATAGTTCATACTTGATTTCATTCATTTTTGTTATTCAACTTTCTTTCTTTCTTTCTGAATTTCCTTCTTTCTTTCTTTCTTTCTTGCTTGCTTTTTTTCCATTTACTTATTTATTTCTAACTTGATTTTTTGTTCCTTTCCTACTCTGTTGATTTCTTTTTTTTTTCTTTCATTTACTGTGTTCTTTCTCTATTTCTTTCTTACTTTATTTCTTTTTTGTACTCAATTCATTTCTTTCATTGTCTCTTTCTTTCATCCAGTTTCTTCCTTTTTGTCTTACCTTCTTTATTTCTTTCGTCTCTCATCTTTACTCTTTCTCAATTTCATGCTTTCCTTCTTTACTTAATTTATCGCTTCTTTCCTTCTTTAAAAAAAAAAGTAACACTACCAGTACACGGTAGAAACAGTTAAAAAAAACAGGGGACTTTCTCCGTATATATATATATTTTTTAAATCAAATTTAGTTGCTTCTATTTCTGAAAATCTAAACAGACGAGTACTGTACTTTAACCTGCTGTGAGCCTGACCAGGCAGTTACTAAGGATGAATGAAGGCTTTGTGTTCACACTTCTTTCCTGAACCCGCTGCCCTGTGAACTCTGTTCATATCTGTATCTGTAACACATGTATTCATGTTCAGTTAATCTCCCTAATCTTTTATTTCCTCTTGTTACTCCCAGGCTCAAAAAAATGATCCTGAACTCAATTTCCAAATAAATTCTTATACTCATTTAAAAAACTGTGCCAAAGTTCCATGTGGAGAAAATGAATTTTTTTCCATCGCTCCACATTTAGTAAACATTTTAAATAGGTCATTTTGGCCAGAACAGAAGAGAGTATGATGGGTAATGGGGCGTGGACGGGCCGAATGGGGCATCTGAATCCCCGTGTCTGATTGTGCTGTGGCCTGCTGAGGCTGAGGCTGAGTCATATGTGTCGCATTCATCCATGAGTTTGACTAGAGGCATGAATTAAAAGGAGGATGAAGAGAAACTAATGAGATTACAGCTCCACTTTACATGAACCCCAACACGCATTAACACTGCAATAATATTCCTCATATGTGGGAATGGGATAATGTCTCCACAGAGGCACTTCACTGGATTACACACTTCTGCAGCAAACACACACAAATCACGGAGTTCCTCACGACACGGATCTGAAACCTGACGTGAAAAACACACACTGACTTATTAAAATACACCAAGCCACAGTATGCTGGATTTCTTTCTTTCTCCTGCGTCAATTCTTTCTTTTCTGTCCTTCTGAAATTCTTTCTGAAATTTTTGCCTAACTATTTTTCTACTTCTTACTCAGTGTCTTCCTTCCTTCCTTCCTTCCTTCCTTCCTTCCTTCCTTCCTTCCTTCCTTCCTTCCTTCCCTCCCTCTGTCCTGCTTTCTTTCTTTCCTTCCTTCCTTCCTTCCTTTCCTGCTTTCTTTCTTTCCTTCCCTCTGTCCTGCTTTCTTCCTTTCCTTCTTTCTGTCCTGCCTTATTGCTTTCCTTCCTTCCTTTCTTTCTTTACTTAATCCCTTTCTCTTTCTTTCTTTCTTTCTTTCTTTCTTTCTTTCTTTCTTTCTTTCTTTCTTTCTTTCTTTCTTTCTTTCCTTCCT
>CM074947.1:2186046-2197684 GCA_037577455.1 Pangasius macronema
CTCGCTTCTTCACCTCTTTCCCACACTCTCCATTACTCTGGACTGTTGACCCCAAGTACTTAAACTCCTGTACCTTCCTGTTTGTTGGTCTGCTTGTTTCTTTGGTAGTATCAGAAAAGCATTCAGGCCTGGCATAATTTGATCAAATAGACTTATTTGATTCAGTGCATTTAACAACAGACTTTAACAGGAATCAGCTTTACAGGAATCAGGATGTGGATTTAGAGCTCTAACCAACAATCCAGATGTGAAATAAGAGACACGGAATAAGGCAAAAAGGGAAAAAGGGATAAAGGGAACCTGTGCTCTTCTGGGTTTACGCCGGATATAACAGTGCACAGATGTAGACGAGTAAAGACAAGCAGCACTTCAGCTATATGAGCAGACTGTGAATGAGTCCTGGGATGAGTAACAGGACAGCGTTTATGATTACAGCAGCAGTGGACACTTCATTATAGTGCAAATATCAGCATAATTCTATAAATATGTGGACTTATGTTTCTTTAAACCATCAAGACTTATTGACTGAAAGCCATAAGATTGTATTAACAGTCAAAAAATTCAATATCAGGCGTTAACACTGCCCACATGACGTGTGTTACTGTGTATTACTGATACTGCATAATAACAGTTTACACAATTAAGTGTGCAAAGATGTATTTATTCCACGTAGATTTTATATGAGGAATTCTCACACTGCTAAAATAATCCATTTTTAAATAAAGTCGTTGACTGAAGTGTTACTGAGTAAATAAAAAAAAAAAAAAGAGATCTGATAACTGATTGCAGTGCACTCAGACTTTCAATAAAAAAACAAGAATAAACATTCCTAATAGAGCAATTAGTGGATAATGTCACATAGATGAGCTCTTACATGCTCAGGTGTGTGTGTGTGTGTGTGTGTGTGTGTGTGTGTGTGTGTGTGTGTGTGTGTGTGTGACTGCGAAAGAGTGAAATTCAAATTCTGAGCTCATGTCCAGACAGTTTGTGTATGTGTGTGTGTGTGTATATGTGTGTGTGTGTGTGTGTGTGTGTGTCTGTGTGTGTGTGTGTGTGTGTGTGTGTGCGTGTGTGTGTGTGAGATCACTCGTCCCTACCGGAGAAGGAAAATGGAGGCTCACTCTCCTGACCACGCTGCAGTGACCTCTATTAACTCCGGCACAGGGGTGAAACCAAAATCCCTGGGGACACACTGTCTCCGTCTACTTTCACTCTTTCTCTCTCCTTCATACACTCCTTCATACACTCACACACACACACACACACACACACACACACACACACACGCACACTTACTCTGTAGATTCATGGCTGTTGTTCCTTCGCTGTAGCACCTGTAAACGAATATGTGGAGCCCGTATTTTAATCTGGAAATCAATACACACTCCATGGTAGGATTAAAATAAATTAAATTTGAAAAAAAAAAAAAATATATATATATATATTTTACGATACAGACAGGCGTTTGTTGAATTTGGCTACAGAAATGTGTGGAAGATAATTAAGCGTAATTGCTGTTATGCTTTCTGGCAGTCTTTGATATAGCAAGCATAAGTGTTTTATCTCAGCTTGTGATGAGAATTCACTTCATTTCTTTTATTTAACAACACATACAATTACAAATGATGAAGAGGAGGTGTTCTCTCACCGTTTAGTTATCATTTCGATATCTTCAGAAGCCTTCCCTTTTATGGGATTTTGTGGGCGTGGCTAAATATAAATCATCTGTGATATGAATGTGCTTGGTAATTTACAAGTAAACAAAGGCATTTAAATGCAGTACAAAGAGTACAAAGAAAATAAGAATCCTGTCGTAAGTTTCTTTTTCCGGTGAGAACTTCTACTTCAGAAACATTTACACACGACTTTAATAAAAGATTGATAAACAAGGTCAGCGTGTATCGATTCAGTACAACATCCCCCGTACAGGTACGTGTAGGGTGCGGTGTTCACTCCTCTGGCTCACCGAGTCTCGCCTTGCCTCTTGGATCTTTGGGTGGTTTCTGACACTACAAGACTTCTGCAAGTCTTCTTCAGATTGTAAGATTGCATCATTTATCGACTTCCTGCTTTGCGACTTGTCCTTGCGGCGTTCCCGAGTACGAGCACTTACTCCAGCTCTCTCTCTAAGTCTCCGTGAGCGCACGCATGCGTGTCGTATGAATGTCTTGCACTTGTTTCTCATCAGTTAGTGGAACTTCTTTGCCTCCTTTAATAGCTTCATGTAGGATTTAATTCTGCCTCATTTATAAGTTGTGTTGCATGAAATGAATAAAAGTAGATGTAAATATTGCATGCCTGATCATGCGTACATGTTCATCCAGTGGTTTTAGCTCCGATTTAATCACTATTTGCTCTTCGTCACACCCTCCTAAGCTGAGTCTTTAGACTTCAGCACGGCGCAGTGTAGCTGTAGCTCTAACCTCGCCGTGACTGTGAATTTATGAAGCCTGAGACGTCTCATCTTCAGCCCGGAACAACATGGCCTCCCTTGTGAACTCTGTCAGAGCAACAAATCTTAGGACAGCTTGAGCGTAATGATGTTTTACAGGCACAGTGTTATCACTCCTGTGAAGAATTTTTTTTTTTTGCAGTCTGTGATGAATTAAGTGTACCTAAGATGATGAATACAAATGATATACGCTTAAAAAAAATAAAAGAGGGATCAGTCTTCTTAGAGCAAGAATAATTTCATATTATTTGCTGATTTCTAGTGACTTGCTGATATATTAAAGGTTCTCCTATATTATGAATGAAGGTACACTTATGTTATTATGAATGGCATCAAAAGATTGTACATGATCACTGTCATTTGTCAGTTTCCTTTCACATGAGTAAAGACAGAGCATGCTGTTGTAGGTAAATCATCAACAGTGGGCTGGTGTGATGAAGTGGAGTTGATGTTACCACCCTAAAGCTACTCATTTCTGCCTTCATAAATATATTGATTGGTGGAATTTGATGATCTGTGGATCATTGGTACAAAGTGAAAAATGAGTAAATAGTAAATGAGTATTACACAGGATACATGTCCAGATGATACTTGATACATTTTTGATGTTGAAAATAAGTCTTGAGAATAAAAAGAAAGTGTGGCAGAGAGCCACTAGACTTCTGAAGATCACTGTTCCACTGGGAAAAAGGGATTCCTGCCAGAGACGTTATCAGGACTATTCCTGATTATTCCTAATTCTATGATGGTTGTCCTTTATTAACTGCATTGGTTTCTGGGGAGGAAGTGAAACCTGTGCTTAGCTACCCAATCTTTCTATTTTTCCTCACATATAGAGGTGCTTCAGAGTCAGTATGGTAAGGTGGATTAGTGAGATACCTATAGGCTAAGTAGTATTATACTGGCAGTTTTGTAGTCAAAAATCTCACTGGCTTTTAACAAATCTATACATTAAATAATCATGATTATACTATTAAAACAGCACTGCTCAATTCTCAAAATAAAAGCTGGGGATTAAGTTTCTATACCAGCAGCGCTGCCAGTAGTTGCGCTCATGACGTCATTCTAGCTAACAGCTCATACACAGTGAAGTGAAGTGAAGTGAAGTGACTTGTGGCCAAGTGTGGTGACCCTGTGGTGCTCTGCATTTAACCCATCCAAGTGCACACACACAGTACACACACCCGGAGCAGTGGGCAGCCATTTTAGCTGCGGCGCCCGGGGAGCAGTTCGGGGATCGGTGCCTTGCTCAAGGGTCTCACCTCAGTCGTGCTTCTACGGTGGATGTAGCATATGATCTAAAACCAATAATACACTATATATATATTTTTAAACATGTTGTCATTTAACAAAGAAAAACATATAATTGGTGATATGGTGAAATTTTCTTTAAGGAGACGTTTATGTAACAGGGAAGGAGTCTCCAGTGTCAGCAATTTGTAACACTCATGAGTTTCGGCTTAATGGCGTCTCTGTAACATAACAAGCTGCATTTAAAAAAAAATCTTATTAGCTTCAAGAGAGAGCAAAAACAGAGGCTGGTGAGAGAACAGCTGTCTATAGCTGCTATAACGTAAGTGAACACAGCTCTAAGTGTAACAGCAGATGGTTAAAAAGTTGTTCATTAATAAATTAAGAATTGAAATTAGTGGCAGATTGCTGTAGTAGAGTATAAGCAGAATTACACACAAAAGACCCCAAAGTAGATTCATTTCCTATAATAGCATGAATATATTCTGTGTTATTCCTTACGCAATAATTGTGTTGTTTTCATTGTGCTTGGCTTGAGTAACCATGTGTACAATCCTGTGACAAACATCATGACATCTCAGACTGACTTCGCGTCTGATCCCTGGTCTGTCGTTTGGTGAGACAACATGTCAGTATTTTGCTTTACTGGACTTGTGATTAGAGGAGACATGATCACACAGCAGTGGGGACTAAAAGAGAAAGAGAGAGTGTGCTGAAAATGATTAAAAGAGACGGAGATGGGGAGAAGAAGAGAGAGAAGGTGACCAGGTGGTCAGACACACTGTGGCCTCTTTGTACATCACACCACGGACACTACACATTGTGTGTGTGTGTGTGTGTGTGTGTGTGTGTGTAAGTGAATAAGATCATTTGGGAGCGCTTGTTATTTTAGAGCTACTGGCTGAGAAAGTACTTGCTGGCAGACAATAGGAGGAAAACAGGACGATTGGGGCTGTTGGAGAATCCCTTCTGGTCTGGAAGTGAGCCGAATGAGAGAAAGAGAAAAAGAGAAAGAGGCGAGTGCTCTATGCCCAGTAGGAGAAAGATGGCATATGGAGCAGAATGAAAGCTGGAAGAGTCATACAGAAAAAAGGAATGAGCGTACAAGAAGAAAAAGTCTCATTATCCTTGGTGGTCAGTCTTGCTGTGAGAGGTGCTGTGAGTGAATCTCACACACAGACCGGGGTTGACCTGAAGCTCTGATTGGTTTCATAAGTCTATAGTCAGTGTGATGTGAAAAGATTCTGTACTGATTACCAAAAGGTCAAGGCTTCAGTGCAATGCCAAGGAGTTTGCATCTTTTTGCTCAATATCTGAGGTGACTGGGGTACTTACTTCTGCAGGAATCTATTATTTGGTCCATATACCGCATAAAGACCTTAAAATCATCACTAAACATGTTGTTTTAAATGCTTAAAATAATCTATATTAATTAACAAAGAGTCGTATACAGAGTTAGCAACATAAATTCAAAAGTTAAGTCAATATTGCCATGGAGAAAGTTGCGTGTATTCAGAGTCGGGTTATGCAGATACTTAGGTTGAGTTTCTGTGAACCGTATTCAGAAGATTTTTTAAAAAATCATTTATTGTTTTAAATATAACCTTTTTCCCCCTAAAGGCCGACCTCTTTCCCCTCACAAACAATGGAAAACATATTACAGTACATCTAGCAACTCTCACAGGAAAAAAACAGACTTGTAGGCAAGTAGAACCAATTTCCAAAAATGGAAAACCATCAGAATGAACCCTTGAGGAACTTCTCTAAGATTCTTGAGCACATGACGCATGAAGCAAATCTACATCTATAAATTTGTGAAAATATATTACGGTATTAAAATAAGCTTCAGCTGTGTCCTAACAACCTCCACCCACTTGTCCCTAAGTGCGATCACATATGCATATGGCACACCCGGATTTACCTTCATATACATCTAATTTACGTGAAACACTCTAATGTATGCAGGTTTGGTGATAGCGAGCTGATAAAAAACATTAATTCAACAGGCTGAGATCAAAATCAAGATCAAAAGAAGATCCAAAGAAAGAAGTAAATTTCAGTTGAGTCAGAGGTGCATTATTCCGGAGTTGCTACACAAATCACTCAATAAAACCATATATAATCAAAAAAATCTTACCAACTGTCAGATTTAATTGAAGTAAGACTTAATTAAAGCTTTATTTATTAATAAATCTGAGCCATTCTCTCATTTAACATTAGCACATTGCTAGCTGGCTAGCTAACTGCTATAATGTGCAACAGATTCAAACACATTCAAGCAGATTTGTCTACATTTACCATTTATTTAACAGTAGATAAACACGTTAAAATCTAAGCTAGCTAGCATAGCATGCATTCTGCAGCTAATATTTTCCAGGTTTCTGATCATCCACTGCTAATTTGCATATCGAGTAATGATAGGTTTAAGCCAGTGACATCATAAACTGAGCTCATATGGCATTCAAACCATTCAAACAGTACTTTTTTGAGTTCAGAGCTACAGTCAGAGGTGGGAGGGTTCACTGCTTTTAATGAATATATAAAAGACTTTTGATATCTAAAGATGTTTGAACCCTGATTCAGAATTTGACTGTAATGGATCCACTTATCCACTTATCTTGACAAAGATAGCAAGATAAACCAAAAGTGAGATAACATACATCCATATTGGAAAGCCATTACTTGTGTGTTAGTTTTGTAACTCACTGAGAAATCCTGCTTGGTTCACAACGCTCTGGAGTCTACGCCCCAAACGCATCATTAAATTGGTGGCCATTTTTAGACAGCTGAGTGAGTGTGTATGCTTCTTCTGCACAACGCTTTTGGGAAATAGAACTCAGGATATTTTTCATTTTTCAGAAGCTTTGCATTGGTTCACCTCCTTTCAGCTACATCGTGACCGATTCTCCCACAGTGCAACAGAAAACAAGTCAAATAATAACACAGTTAGCACCAAGCACAGCTCCGGTTTGGTAAACACCGTCCCTGCAGTTTTGTCACGCATTCTTGTATTGTAGATCCTGTTTAATGGCCGGGCTGGAGGAGAGAGCCCAGTGGGTCGCCTCTCAGCACCAGCTCACTGACATTTAAGAAAGGTTGAGATAATTAGTGGCATGAAAGCCTACAAATCAGACAAATTTAACCCAGATGTTTTGGAAAGGCTAAGTGAGAAATGCCAGCTCCTAATTAAGTGCTTATGCTGAGTGAAGGTGAAACGGATAAGGCTGGCTTGATGTGTGGAGTTGAAAAGCTCGTTAATGACATCCCATTTGACCCTTCACCCCTAATCTCACTTAAGAATTACCCCCTGTGATAAATAATAAAATATATCAAGGCACCTTATAAAGGAGATAAGCAACTGCATCTGATGAAAGTTAATGGCATTCAAAATAAACAAATTATTATTAGAGATGCAATGATTTTTTTTTGTTGTTGGCATTTCTGTTTTTTCTTTGTGTGAAAACATGTCTGTGGATTGGAGATGCAATTTCTTTGTCTTTGACAATTATAATAAATCTTGGACCTTGAACCTTGCATGTGAAAAAATATTTCATGATTAATAATGGCAATCAAAGTAAAGCAGACCGCAAACTGCTCTGTGAAAAAATATCAAGAGGAGGAAGTACAGCATCTTCCTACAATGCATGTAACCTTACAAAAACATCTTTATGGCATTTAAATGGGATATTTAATCGAGAGCGCGGCCTGAGTGCCACCTCAGATAAATTCGATGTCATCACTCCTTAAAGTAGCCAAAGACCTGGCGCCAAATTTCCACACAAGGCACATGGATCATAACAGACCTATCAGACCTTTCTCCAAGAGCAAGGCATGCCTTTGAGCTTGATAGTTTGTGATATTTGGCAAGCATGCAGAGCAACTGTCACATACGAAAGAGAGAGAGCACTTCAGGTCTGTGAGCACTGAGCACTGAGACACATCCACTTACTAGTGTCTACACTTTGCTCACAAGTCAAGGTGCACTTCACACCAGCGCCATCTTAAACATAAACTCGTGATTTTTGCACACGGCAGCAGCTAACAGTGTAAATAATGAGTGGTTGCTAAAAAAGGTCAGCAGACAAAGCTAGGTGAGTAACAGCGCTTAGCCAGTTAATGCACTTCATTTAAAAATGCTAACATTATAAAGAACAAGTCTAGTGGATTAAAAGCAACAGCACGTGCACTTTCATGGACAATATTTAAACTGGCTAAATAACATGTTCTCTAGTGTCCCTTACTGATTAATAATCAAGAGGTTACTCATTTTGGTATCGGCTTTCGGATCAATATTGACTAAAAAATGGTATCATAGTATCCCTAATTATTATTGCTATTCCTTAAGGCTCTAAACTCCAGATATTAAGTTGATACACAGTACAAAATTGTCTTATGGTGGTATTTGTGAAACTAACTATAGTGCTATTTGACATATTTTATTTTGTGCCGTGGGAGAACTGGTCATGATGTGGCCTGATGTACGTGAGGAAACGTCTCCAGGTTATGCATGTAACCATGGTTCCCCAAGGGAATGAGACGCTGTGTCAAAACTCTATGGGAATGCCTTGAGCGTGACCGCACTCTGAATCACATGTGTAATCAGTCCAATGGATGGGCATTTTACCCAAAAGCATAAAAGCACGAGCTGAGGAATGAGGCAGCAGGGATGCCAGATCTCGTTCCCTTGGGGAACCATGGTTACATGCATAAACTGGAGACGTTCCCCTTCAGGAACTTGAGATGCATCGAAATGCTATGGGAATGAGTATGCCCATGCCGCCAGACTTACAAATCCCTGCCTAGTGTGGAAAGGGCACAGCTTGAGTTCCTGAAGCAAAAGGACAGAAGAGCCGGGAGTGGCTTGCATATCCAGGCCATAGAACCTGGCAAATGTCAGGGGCGTGGACAACCCGCCGTGTTGCAGATGTCCTGCATGGACACACCTATTAAAAAGGCCTTAGAGGCTGCCACACCTCTCGTAGAGTGAGCCTTGACCCCCAAGGGTGAGGGAAGACCAGAGGACTCATAGGCCAAGGAAATGGCATCCACAATCCACCGGCTGATGGTCTGCTTGGTAGCAGGAAGACCCCTCTTAGGGGGACCAAAGCACATAAGCAATTGGTCCGCCCTCCTCCACAGGGCAGCTCTGTAGACGTGCGCATCCAGTGCTCGCCCTGGACATGTACAATTAAGCTTCGATAGTCGGACTCCCGAAAGGGAGGAGGACAGAAGGCCTGCAGTACAACCGGCCGTGGTGCCGAGGAGGGAACTTTTGGTACATACCCCGCTTGAGGGTATAAAAACGCTTTGGCCAGACTGGGCACAAAGTCTAAATAAGAAGGGGCCACTGAGAGGGCCTGAAGATCCCCAACTCTCCTAAAAGAGGAAATTACCAAAAGAAAGGCAGTTTTTAACATCAAGAGAAGGTCCGAAATCTCCTCTATAGGCTCGATAGGCTCGATATAGGGTTTACAAAGAGCCTCTATTACCATGGCTAGGTCCCACGGAGGGACCCGAGATCGCACTGGAGGTCTGAGCCTCAGCGCACCACGAAGGAAATGTGTAACCAGGGGGTGTCTGCCCACAGATTGACCACCAAGAGGCGCATGGTAGGCTGCAATAGCTGCCACGTAAACCTTCAGCGTGGAGTGGGTCTACCCTGCGGAGAAATGGGGTTGCAGGAACTCCCGCACTGTACCAACTGGGCAGTGAACAGGGTCGAGCCAGCAGCCTCCGCACCAGGAAGTGAAAAGTTTCCACTTCAAGGCCGTACAGTTTCCTCGTTATGGGAGCTCTGGACTGGAGAATGGTCTCAACAACCTCGGCTGAGAGACCGGAAGCTCTGCGTTGTGCCCCTCTCAGAGGCCACACCCACAGCCTCCACAACTCAGGGCGGGGGTGGACAATAGAGCCCCCCCCCTGTAAGAGGAGGTCCCTCCTGATGGAAATCTCCCATGGAGAGCCGTTGAGAAGGGAAATTAGGTCCGAGAACCATACTCGGCCCGACCAGAATGGGGCTACTAGCCACCGGCGGACCCCGTCCCAGCACACTCTCTCCAGAATAGTGTAAGACGTGGCCTCGGCCACATCTGTACCATAGCATCCAGTCCTAGAGGAGCTGGATGAGTCAGAGAGAACCAGATGGGACAGTGCGATATCGCCTGAGTTGCAAACAGATCCACCTGAGCTCGGCCGAACATATGCCATATCTGCTCCACCACCTCGGAGTGGAGCCTCCATTCCCCGGGCATCGGCCCCTGCCTTGACAGGGAGTCTGCTCCCATATTGAGATGGCCAGGGATATAAACTGCCCTCAGCGAAAGGAGTTTCCCCTGGGACCACACAAGGATCTGGACTGCCAGCCTGTTAAGGGGGCGTGAACACGGACCTCCCTGGTGGTTGATGTAAGAGACCACTGCCGTGTTGTCAGTGCGCACTAACAGGTGGCGATATCTTAGGTCTGGGAGAAAGTGTTTCAGTGCTAGAAACATGACCAGCGTCTCCAGGCAGTTGATGTGCCAAGAGAGATGGCGGCTGCTCCACAGATCATGGGCTGAGCGGCCATCCGGTGAGAGATGCATCCATCGCTAGTGTTACGCAGTGACAAGGAGCTCCTAACACCAGGCCCTGAGGCAGGAACCAAGGTCCCTCCACATGTCTAAGGCACGTAGGCATCGCCGCATGACCCTGATCAAGCGGAGCGGGTTTCTCCTCAGGGAGAACCCCCTGGTCTTGAGCCACCACTGTAGGGGTCTCATGTACAGCAGACCAAACAGTTGAACACAGTTGAACGCAGCTGCCATCAGACCCAGCAGTCTCTGGAACTGCTTCACAGTGAGTGACCGGCCTTCTCTCAATCTCGCGACTGCTGTGAGGATCGACTCAATCCAAGCAGGAGACAGCCGTGTCTGTATCATGGTCGATTCCCACACCATGCCCAGATAAGTGATTCTCTGTACCAGAGAAAGCACACTTTTCTCGGTGTTTAGTCTTAACCCCAACTCTTTCATGTGGGCCAGAACGACATCTCGATGCCGAGCTGCCACCTGGTCTGATCGAGGTAATATCGACCAATCGTCGATATAGTTCAGTATGCAGATGCCCTGGAGTCGCATAGGAGCCAGAGCAGCATCCACTCACTTCGTGAAGGTGCAGGGTGAGAGTCCTAGGCTGAACAGAAGAACCCGATATTGGTAAACTATGCCCCCGAAAGCGAACCTCAGGAACTTCCTTTGTTGGGGAAGGATGGAGATATGGAAATACGCATCCTTTAGATTGATCCTGACAAACCAGTCCTCGGAGCAGATCTGAGACATGACCTGTTTGACCGCGAGCATCCTGAACTTCAGTCGTGTGACTGAGAGGTTCAAATGCCACAGATCCAAAATGGGATGCAGCCCTCCACCCTTCTTGGGAACAATGAACTACCGGCTGTAGAACCCGGACTCTCTGTCGCGAGGAGGAACCACCTCGATGGCCTCCTTCCTCAGGAGAGTGTGTACTTCCTGTTCCTTTACCAGAGCCTGCTCTGGACCCACCAGAGTGGGAAGAATCCTGGAAAAACAGTCAGAGGAGAACTGAATTGGATTCGAAGCCTCTCTCTATAATACACAGGACCCAATGAGAAACATTTGGCAGAAGTTTCCACGCTGCCAGATAGCTCACTAAGGGAACCAGCCTCTCAAGACTGACCTCTGGTACAATGAGAGTGGCTAGCCTGGTGCCCTGAAGTGGCGAACCCACAGGGAATGACCGAACTAGCTGCTCCAGAGGCCTCTGAGAGGCATCGAGCCTTCCAGTACCTCTACGTTCCCGGGCTGAAAACGGGAGAAGCGCTTGCTGGAGACCGTTGTGCCCTGAAGCACCATAGGTGACAGGGTTGACAGATCAACCACTCGAGGGCACTGACGCGAAACGGGCACTGTATAATGAGGT
>CM074947.1:2276035-2294135 GCA_037577455.1 Pangasius macronema
CACACACACACACACACACACAAACATATATATATATATATATATATATATATATATATATATATATATATATATATTAGTGATGGTGTAGTATATAAATAAGTCTATAAAAGTTGGTGGGTGGTCGCGCGCACAGGAGGCGGGGTGGGAGAGGGGCGCGTGCCTCGGCTCTTATTTCTCTCCGTGAAACGCCGTGCAGTGCATCAGTCGCGGGAAAGAAGGAGGGAAGAGCAGAAGGGAAAAGAGGGAGAGAAAGTAAGACGAGCAGCAGGCGCGGAACAGGGAGAGGACACTGTGGAAAAGGAAACAAACAAACAAATAAATAAATAAAAAACCCGGCGCGTTAAACGTGATGCCATGCGGCCATTGAGACCCGGAGACGGAGCTTCGTCATAAAGCCGAGCGCGCGAGGAGAAACCGGGCAACGTTGCTGGTGCAAAGGGACATTTTACGCATCATCATCATCATCACCACCACCATCATCATCATCAGAAGCAGCTGCAACATCATCACCAAAATATGTCCTCAAGGTCTGTGTGAAAAGAAATATTCGGATTACTTTCATGCACTTCTCTGAACGCTGAACTACTGATCATCCAAGAAACCTCTCTCTCTCTCTCTCTCTCTCTCTCTCTCTCTCCGCCTGTCCTCGAAGTCTAGTCTAGCCTAGCCTAGTCTAGCCTTATTTTTGTGGAGCTTTACCTCTTTAAGATGCACTTTCTTGGAATATCAGTGTGGTTTGCATTTTCGGCGCTGCTCTACGCGAACCTCGCTTTCCAATCAAGCCACGAGTACTATGATTATGAGCAGGAGGAAGGAGATGATGGCATGGTAAGCACGGCAAATAAAGCATGATGATGTGATACTGAAAAGCAAAACAAAACCATCAGAGTGCATGTGCAGAATTAGTGTCCGGGGTTTAAGAACTTTAATCACATTGTAGAAATGTCATTCTGATGTCTAGGATTAAGTGATCAGAGGTAAGGAAGTCTGAGCAAGAGTGTTCTTCACATGGTGTTCCTCAGATAGTCCTGGACTTTTTTTTTTTTTTTTCCAGAAGTGGAAGTTCTTACCACACCAGGAGGGGTGGAATTAGTGTGAGAACATGCAATGGTGCAAGGAAGCATGGATGAGAGATTAGAGAGCGAGTGAATGAAGCAGAGGAATGGAGGAGTGGAGTCTGGGGCAGGTGTTACTGGGTCACCAAGTGTGTGTGTGTGTGTGTGTGTGTGTGTGAGAGAGAGAGAGAGAGAAGTAGATTATACAAAATGACAGATAATCTCAAACACGTGGCCATTTGACCATGAAAACCACCTAACTGGCCGAGTTCAAGTGGCTACTGGTGGACTTTTTTTTTCTCTCTCACATGAAACACATAAAGCAAATTAAGTGACTAAAACGTTAGGGCTGGGCAAAAATATCATAAGTGTGCATAGTGCTATATAGTGCATCGATTGGTCAACGACCGTTTTGACATATTATTTAAGACGGATGTTTTTGTGAAATTCTAACACTCGAAAGGAGGAAATGTTTACTATCTTAACGCTTAAGTAGCAACAAATCATATGCTACCATTCGGTCGCGTGTAGTTTGTAATGACAAAGTAATTTATCACAGTATTGATATCATCTCATCATATCATCCAGCCCTAGCTTAAACTGTATGCAGGTGTTATAATGCACCAGAAGTGGCCAATCAGCACCTTCGGTACCTTTAACACCGATTTAATGCACATGAACCGTAGTTAGTTTAAAGGTACGTTACTTGCACATTTCTAGGAAAAGATACAGTATATATATAAATAACAAAAATATCATATCACGAGACTTGAAGGCGTTTCTTCATTACATGGCATGTGTCACAATATTTAGGTTTCTAAATGATGGAGCTTAATGATATTTATATTTAATGTATATTAAAATAAATAACTGAAAAGGAGAATCCATAAACACATCAGCTTAAACATAAGATGTGAGGAAAAGATACCACAATACCTGCGATATCTCACTCATACTAAAGCTACTATAATTAATGCATTCACAGAGTAGACAGATAGATAGATAGATAGATAGATAGATAGATAGATAGATAGATAGATAGAGTTGATCTCTGAGAAAAAATGTGTTGCCAGATCAAATGACAACTGCATGTACTATCAGATAGCAAGTAAAGTGAGTAAATAATAATAATAATATTAATAATAATAATTATAGTTGATATAGATTATAGTTGCAAGTGATTGTAATGAAGTGACATCAGTGAAAGGTGTCAGAGATGTCACCAGGATGAAGCTAAAGTCTTCGTATTTGTTGTTATAAGTCTGATTTATGATTTTGGACGTTTAGACGTCGAGTTGCCCTGCCACAATAAATCCTTGCCTTCTGAATTTGGAGTTAAAATGAATTCTTTTACAAACTCTGCTATACCACTGGAGCTACAAGGATGAGAACCGTTTCCATCGGAAAGAAAAGACTGTAACGATTTCAAGAGTAAAAACTTGTGTCGTTACGAGAAACCACACTTCGTATATTTAGATCCCATATGCCCATGTCATTCATATATATATATATATATAGATCTTGAATCCCTTCCCATATGTCTATAAGTAATGTGGGCTTCCTGGGTAATTGTGTTTTCCCAAAATTAGACCCGCACTCTTCTGTTTTCTTAACTTGCCTTGAAGTCCCTGGAGTGGATGTAACATTCAAAGCTTATTAAGCATCATTTAGCTGGAATCCAAGGAGTATGGGAGCGAACTAGAACGAAAATAAAATGGGTTGCTATTTGCTGATGGCTTATGTGAAATCCATATGGGGCGTATTTGTCTTGTGCTTGTGCCACGGAGGTGAGGAATTGTTCTATAATTGCACGCGTGGCCGTGAAAAGCCGAGGGAAGGATCGGCAACTCCGCGAGGTCTCACTAGGAATCACTCGTCGTTGGCGTGACCATATTTTTCGCTCGCTTAATAGTTTGGATGTGAGTATCACTCGCTAAGCTGCTGAAAAGCCTCTTCTCAGTTATCAACAGCTGTAGCATGTGGCCTAATTCTCCACAGAGTTATGGATAAATTGGGGGCAGCTTGCTGAAAAGGTTAGCAATGGATCTGAGAAAACGTCTTTTAAACTTCCGTAATCTGTTGGTAATTATAGTTATTACATCACCACTGGTCTTGTATGACATCTCTCTTTTCTGAGAGAGAGAGAGATGGAATTGTAATGGAATTGGTCTTAGTTGAGTCCAACGTTGTTTTGAAACCCAAACTCTGTCCAGTGAATTACTATAAAAACAGGACTTAATCAATGTCTCCAAGCAGGAAGTTGTTTGGGATAAAACGGGAACCCCACTAGGGGTGGGATGGTATCTCAGCGGGATGCATTGCTGTCTCACAGCTCCAGGGTTTGATCTTGAGCTTGGATTACTGTTTGTATGGAGTTACACATGTTCTCAGCATGCCCTTGTGGGTTTCCTCCTGGTTCTTCTGTTTTTTTTTTTACCCCCACTGTAGGAGGTGGATTGTCTACATTGCCGCTAGGTGTGAATGAGTGTGTGAACGTGTGTGTATGCTGCCCTGATTACCTGACCACAGGGTAGGTACCACATAGGGGCGGAGTAGGGGTAACAAGGGCCCTAAGTGGTGTTGGAACTGGTCTAGAAAGTTCTTATGAAGATGAATGAATCATAACTCACTGTCAGGACACTGGTGTCTCACGAGGTTCCTCCACACTTTGTTTGCTTACTTTGGATTGTTAGGCAGGTTCTAACTTTCAGATTCTGGTTTGAAGACCAAATCAGCCACACAACGTGCAAAAAAAAAAGGTTTGTAGACCATTATGGAGCTTTCTGTCCAAATTGTAGTTCCTCCTACACTAGTATGGATTCACCTGGGCAGGTGTGCCAGTAGGGATATTTAACGTCAGATTATTGCACTGTAGCCCCAACCTCCCTGGACAATTTGTCTTCTTCTTGACATTTTTGTTTGCTTGTTTTCCTTTTACAATACCTCTGGACATGAGACAGCAACAGGTTCCTCAGCTTGGTGGCTATTTGGGTGATGAGCCCATACACTTACTAGCTTTAGAAACAACAGTCCAAATGGATGTCATGTCTCTCGTCGTAATCCTCTGACTGCCTTGTCTTACTAAGTGCTTGAAAGAATCTTCGCTTCCAGCACTCTTTGCTAAGAACTGTGAAGGAGTAACATAAATGACAGTGTTAGGTGCAGTCAGGTTTCATTTTGTGTACTTAAGCTTGACTTGGAGCAGCAAAACCTTCAGGGAGGTTCAGCAGATTTCTGGATGTTGTGCAAATGCAGTCTCTATGGATCCCATTTTCATCTTTTTAAAATTGTCCCAGCTCTCTGAGGGATCAACCCATCGGTGAAGTAGTCAGGTGATGTGACTGTTTAAAACTTGTCAAATTGAACTCTAGACTAACTTAGAACTTCGCTTGAGCAAACTAGATCTGAAAATGTTCTCCACTGCCTGGAATTTCAAGCATTGCTTCAAGGTTAACTTAAAATTCTGTATTTTTTCTCTCTGAAATTTCTTGTTAGCAGTGTAAGCATCCCTGTAAAAGTAATATTCATGCTCTTTTCTGTATAACAACTTGTATAATACTAGTTTTAGGGCTTATATGAGAATTAGAGTTCTCCAGCCATGAAGGAAGAGGCCTCGTTACCTCAGAATGCCCCACATATTAAAAACAGTGGCTCTATGGCCTGGGGCTGTCGCAGGGATTCCTTTGGGATCCCCCTCCTCTCCAGTGTGTGTCACACACACACACACACACACACACACAAACGTCTGACTCTCTACGTACACAGATATGTGGTGGGTCCCTCTCGCTGGGGTTTCACCCAGGTGGAAGGGATTATATTTTTATCTAGGTTCTGATATGCAGACGTCCTATCAGAGCCATCGTTCTGCACTTTCACGTCATTGAGCGTGAGGCCTTGAGCTCCTCTGGGACTCCAAGCTTCTGCTGTCCTTCAGGATTGGGCAACAATGTGGTATTTCCAAGGGTATTGCGTCTATGAGCAATTTTGTATGTGTAACAGTTGTGAAATGTCTTCTCTTGTAGGCGACAAAAACTGCAGCCAGACTGGCGGACTAGCAGTGAAAAAGCAAAGAGTTTTTTTTGTTTTTTTTTCACAATCCTGATGAATTATATGGAGCATCATTAATAGATAAAGAGACATCTTAGTGACGACCTTGTTCTGAACGTACTCGGTTAACCACGCATTCCAAATCACTGGTAAAGATAAGAGCGAGATTTCGGGTTAGCGCTCATTGCTTTAATCACAACTTCATAGAGCAAATAGACCAAAATGGCTCTTACTCATGACTGAGGACTAAACCTTTATGTGACTGTTTGTACAGTAATAGTAAATGTGTACATGAAAGCATTTAATCTGTCTACCTTTAAAGTCTCTCTACACTTACTTATGCTCATGAGCTTGAAATCATAAAGTTCTGACTAATTTGTTCATCATTGCTGCAGGTGTTTAGTTTCTTTTGCTCATTGTTAATAAACACATTAATATCTGTTATCTCTTAATGCATACAGTATACTTTTACAAGGTTACTGTTGCTTTCAAGTCTTTGACGTACTGTGTATGAAAACACACACACACACACACACACACACACACACATATATTAGAAACAGATATCCCATTACCTACAATGCCTCAGAAAAGTGCATCACTCCATAATTTATCATCATATCGATATTATACTAGTCATATTTCCCAGCTCTATTCATGAAGTCTGGGACTGTTTTCATTGTTTCATATTTTTTGAATCAGTTTTCTATAGGGGCCTATTTGTTAGCAATGACATAGGAGCCTCGACTGCATACTTTGCGATGTCGGAGAGGCTTATACAATTTATTTCCTTTCCAAGCACGTCGCTCGCCTGTAAAAATGGGAGCAATAAAAAGAGCAAATTGAATTATATTTGCACTCGTTAACTGTAAAAGACCTGTGTCGGTTTTTTTTTTTGTTGTTTTTTTTCTCTCTCTCTCGCACCATCTGGAGAGTTTAATTTCCCAGCTCTGAAGTCTGACTTTGTCACTGTGTAGTGTGTAATCCTAGCAGAAGCAGGTTTGGCTAAACTCCAGCTCTATTATCTGGCTCTATTGCTGGGTTTCCTTGGCAGAGCTGAAAAGGGAAAGAAAACCTTCTTGCTTAAGTGAAGGTGTTGTGCAGAACTGAGGTTTCTTTCTCTCCTCCCCACAGGATATAGTACAAATTTCCAATTCTTTGGACCTCCAAGAATATAACACGGTCTGTGCAAGTACTCTTCAAACCGGTTTTTTGTTACTTTGGTTAAAGCTTTTATACGTGAAAGAAAAAAAAAACATCATACTTTATACTTGGGTGACTACTTGGAGAAAGAAATCAATATGTCAATTCATTGCACAAGTTGTATTAATGTACCACACATTTCTTTATTTTATTATTTATTTTTTGACATTCTGGCACTTAGCCGTTTTTGCCTCTTTGGTCTTTCTGTATTTCAGTGCTGTATTGCTTCCAAAGCTGATTCTTTGCTGCAGTCCTGGATTTAATCTCTCTGTCAGGTCTGGACAATATCTGTATTATTAGCTTTTGTTTGGTGCTGCAATAATTCCAGTTCTCACCAGTAATATTATGGGATGTTTACCACATCAGGCATCAAACTACTGTAAGTGCTGGAGTAGTACAAATACCGTAAATACATTAATACATGTGCATATTATAATTAGACTAATGGAGAAATGATAACATACAGACTTGTAAAGATTGTAAACTCGAAGCGAGTCGAATGAATGAGTAAAGTGAATCACTTAATGAATCACTTAGTGAATCAGTAAAATAGTAAAAACAAGAAAATGTTGAGACGGAAGGAAAATGAATGAATGACAGTCGTGGCCTGATGGTCTGAGAGTCGGACTTGTAACCTGAAGGTGAACCTGAAGGTGGTGGGTTCGAGTCTCGGGNGCGCCGCAGCTAAAATGGCTGCCCACTGCTCCGGGTGTGTGTTCACAGGTGTGTGTGTGTTCACTACTGTGTGTGTGTGTGTGCACTTGGATGGGTTAAATGCAGAGCACAAATTCAGAGTATGGGTCACCACACTTGGCTACAAAGTCACTTCACTTCACTTCACACCAACTTATCACCATCTTTGAAGTTAATAAGCCAAAAAAAACCCAAAAAACGCAGCTTGTCATGTCACGTCGACCCTCTGAAGACTGGCAGAAAACATAGTGGTTGTTACGAAGCACTGACACTGGAGACTCCTTCCATAAATGTTAAATAAACATCTCCTTACAGCGAACTTCTCCATATCAGTGACGTTTTTTTTTTTTTTTTAAATCCGTTTATGTGGAGTGTCCGACACAGCAGCTCACGTGAATGTGCTGTTACTATAGAAACGATAACGTATCGAAACGAGCGCATTGATAAATTAATAAACCTGTGATTTGTCGAAGTTATACTGCTGTTAGAGCAAGTTAATTAAATGAACACATTCTGACCAATCAGAATCCAGAAGCGCTGAGATGTAGATAAGAGCACAACACCATGGCAGTATTCTTGTCACAATGCTGATTCTCAGTGAAACATTTGAAAAGTGTGTGATGTTTTATGAACGTAAAATCGTCCAGCTGTAGACATTCACGCAGTGTTTCTTTTCGTTGTATTTGCGACGCTAGCATGTCTGACGTCTCTGATTTTTGACTTTAGATCTTTGACTAAATCTCTGTGGAAGTTTCTACAGAACTTTCGGAAATATACACAGATTTTATTATTATTTTTATTCAAACTGAGCCGAGATTACGATGTTTGATTTAGACCCACACTACCGTTAATTAATACTCAAACCAGTTTCATGTTCCTTTACGTTTCGTTTCTAGATTTTAGGGAAGAACCCTTCTTGTGCTGCGCATGTCCTGCATTTCTGACACTATAATGAAGGCCTGCACCTCGTTACGCGCATACAGCTCATTAACACGGCACTTTGCTCATAGCCGTGCAGCGCTGTAAGCTGTAACCACTTTACAGCCTTCAGAAATTAATGCAATATTTAGCAAAAAGGAAGTGAAGACTGTAGAGGAAATACAAGCCACATGCTTAGGTATGATCCATGGCATGGTCTCCATTCATATTAAACCCTGGAGCTATACCAGAGTTATACGTTCACATCACATTTTTATGTATTATTTAATGCAGAATGCAAAGCAAAGGAAAAACTCATTTCTGACTTGCCAAAAAAAAAAGGTAGCGAGTCAGCCAAGACGTTTTTGTTTGTTGTCTGAAGTCTCGGTTTACGCAGCTAATGAGGAAGGGAATCGTATCTCACTTGACGATCTTTTTCGTAGCACCTACCATGAAGCTGTGAGTTCCACAGAAAGAGGAAGAATCAAGCCTCATTACTTGCTGTGTAAGATAAAACCATATCGCAGATTCCCCTCTGATGTTGTCTCTCCTCATAGCTATCCAAAAAAATGTCTAGAAATTTAATTTCACACCTTAAACGTAACAGCCAAAACATCCATTTCACTTAAATTTGTAATTGTATATTATCCAGTTGTCATTTAAAGAGTATGTAAGTCATAAAGGTCTGGAACAATAAGTGATCTTGAAAAATCAAAATCAATAAATCATCTATATCTATAAATATTGATATATATATATTTTTTTAATTCTCAGTATTTTATCGTTTAAAATTACTGCCTATTAACTAACTATTGTCACACTAACTAAACATTCACATCATTCTTATCATTCATATAGTAACAGCTCATTCACTGAGTGTATGTTGATTTAACAAGATGTTTATTTATCACATTTATTCACGGAAGGAGTCTCCAGTGTCAGGGCTTTGTAGCAGTCAGAGGTGAAGCTGTAACGTTAAGTTTTCCGACATCTTCAGGACGGAGGAGTGTATGCTTTTCATTTTGTAACCTGACAAGCTGTGTTTTATGTCGTAATAAATTCAAGAGAGAGGAAGAGGACTGTTTAGAGCTGCTATAGCATAAGCGAGAACAGGAACTAACTTGTTTCACGGATGTTCTACAACATTAAATGTAACTATAAACAGATAAAACGTATGATTCATGTGCAATTGTTTCATTCTTTACATACGCTGATTACATTATTAACATACACTGAATCAATAGAGTGAATCTTTGTGATCTGTTCACTTAAAGACAATGAAACAACTTATTGAAAAATCGATAAGTGATCTCAGCCTTAATATATACGATTTTGGGTAAAACATACTTAAAATTAATTGTTAGCTAGGTTAGCCTTGTAGCACGAGTGCAAACCCAGAGACGTAAACATCAGACACCAAGCGCTTTTTTTCTCAATGGAAAAAAAAAATGGCATAAATGTGAATTTTTCATCAGCTTAATTATTTAAAGCCCCCAACAGTGGAACTCACAACCTCGCACTAAGTACTTTTCTAAGTGTCCTATAGTTAGAAATTCGTCGAGTTATACCTCAGATATTTGAAAGTGTTTCTGCTCTTTGATTCTGAGAGATAATCCTCAGTGTTGGTGGCCTTCACGATATCCATTACACACTTTCTAACCTCTTCCAGGGGAGGCTACAGTCAGGGTCACCGCTCGGTTTAAAACATCCATGTCTGTGAACTCTGACCTCTCGCGCAACAGCGTGTTCGTGTTCGTGTTTTCAGCTGGAGCTCGAGAAAGTGCAGTGCTGCAGTTCTTTACCGATTGCTTTAACACGTTGCCCACAGAGAAACTGCGACTTCCACAGAAAGAAGAATTTAAAAGCCGCATTGTTTCCTGTGTCAGGAATCACGACTTCCTGTCTGATACGGTTTCTTCCTGATGGTCTGTCTTTAGCAGTTGCGACATCATTCATACAGTACAAACTCGTGGTAAAATATGTCACAATACTTAACGGTGGTTTTATGATACACCATGATGGTATTGCTACACTGAATCAGGTTGAATTATTCTGTAGCCTAAATTAAAGTACTAAACAGTCAAAGGTATATGTTAACATACTGATAATGTAACAGCAGTTTATGAAGCCCTAGTGATACTCTTAAAAGTTGTGTATAATAATGTATCTTGAGAGTGATATCACGCCAACATACGTCCAGTCAGTGGTGGTCCTATGGTGGTCCCATTCCACCGGATGAAGTTATGTAGGGTCATTTTTTTGGTTCCACGTCCACCATTTTCTCCAGCATACACATTTAAACCATTCTTTAAAGGTTCATTGGATAATTAAAGGTTCTTAGCTTCAAAAAAAATTATTTCTGAGATTTAGAGATTTCTAAGGGTCCTAAATTTTTAAAGGAGAGTCACCAAATACAACATCTCATCCGAAAGAGTACATTACATGATTGTTTTTGAAGAAGTACTCGAACTGTACATGGTCATTTCTGCCATATTTAACAGCAATGGATATAAAGCAAATCTGGTCCATTCTTTCACAGATCTGTTGCTGATGACAAATTCAACAAAACCAGAACTTTTTCAGCGCTCTTTAGATGCCGCCAGTGCAGTTTGTTGATGATTACATCAGGATTCCTGTAAATTCTCTAAAGATTCTAGTTCCTCTTCTTCATTTGTCCTCTACGGACTTCCGCATGTGTTTTAAATTGTTGTCTGGCAAGATGACCCAGCCGTGCTTCCCTCGTCAGCTCACGGTCGGATAGAGCTCCTTTCAGTAATCTAGGCTGCCTGGGTTTGTGTATCCAAGATACAGACTTTCTCTTTAAAGACTTTACAGACTTTTTCTTTTGGGACAAAAAATGTAACAGGAAAAGAAAAACAGAGAGAGAGATAGATAGAGAGAGAGAGAGAGAGATTCCATCATTTTGTTCCTAAGAGGTTTATAAGAACTCAGAACTCTTACCCTGACTCAGCAAATTCGAGGCATGTTGTGACTTTTTTAAAACATGATTTTATGATATCATAAATGTGATAAAAATCTGAAGCTGTTATCATGTAATAATCAATTCTGACACATTTCGAGCTCAAGTGATGATGAGGAATGACAGTCCACTGCTTAACATATGAATGGAGCAGAAAGTGACACTCAGTATGGCGACTGTGTTGCATAAGTCCCGCCCCTTCAGTAGAAAGCCAATCACGACGTCGGTTAAAATGTTAGCAGAAGACACCTGACCTATCAGATTTGTACACTGATATGGAAAAACGCATTTTTTTTGTGTGTTATATATAAGCTTAAGATCACATTATTTATGCCATTTTTACGCTAGATCAAATCTGTGTCTCAATTCAGCTAGATAGGAACTTGGTCTTGTATAACTGAAAACAACATCCAAAGAGCGTTTGCCAAGATGGCCACCGAGTTTACAAGACTTCAGTAGAAGGACTTTAACGAGATTTAGCAGTTTAAATAATGCTGCTGGAAAGATACTTCACTTTCCTCCATTAGGCATCGTGAGTGTGGTTGTGGTCGAGTGGCGCCTTAGAGCATCAGCAGTATTTTTGCAAAGGTCTTCAGTAATTTCTAAACTGTGGCTTTTTTGTGTCTCGGTAAGCTGCAGGCTGCCAACCTCAATGTGTAAGCAAATATGTCAGAGCAAACAGCTTTTTCACCGCAACGTCAAAACAGGCTGTGAGCTGATGCTAGGCGTGCAGACTTACTGGCCCAATGATGAATCCTTTTTTTTTTGTAGTGATTCATTGACGTTGACATCCTACATCGTATTTTATATACACATAAAAACCTGAAATATAATGGCACACAAATACCCATACAATTACAGTGTTTATTTAGACTTTAACTTAAAATACGTTATTTATAGAAGTCATTCATTCATTTGGTCATCTTTAGTTCTCCTTCCTCTTTAACGATACCATGTCGATTAAGATACTCTTACTCAACTCGTGCGTCAGATTGTCTAGTTGGTCCCAGCGTGATTGGGGTTTCATCAGTTACCACAAAATAATTGGTTTCATTGTTCTGTCAATTTAATCTTCTCCGTATAAGCCATTTCAGGCTCGAGGAGCTCACACAGATACAGAATGCCATCCTTTGGGAATCTGTATCTTTTGTATAAATGTGAATTAGAAAAACCCTGACGGATTCTGTCTATCACTGAAAAGTAGGACGCCATAGAGATCTTTTCAGAATATGCGCACCAAGCTCCATGGGATCCTGAAGGAAAGGTGACACCATCATAAGTCCTAGCACTTTCATTGGACAGGGGGTGGTCAGTGTGGTTAGCTTCAACTTAACTGTCCTCCTAGCCATGCGGTGAAAGATCCATCTTGGTGGTACAGATAGGCCTAGGTTTAACCCAGAGTTAGCTCGCAAACTCCAGATCCTGCTTCATGGTACATCCCTCTGGAGTTCCTCAGGGTTCCATCCTGGAATCTTTCCCCTTTCAATATAAAATGCTTCTAATGGGAGAAATTAGATATAATTTGATGATTTTACACTTAGATTAAATCCTGATGGTCAGTGCACCTTTAAAGAAGCTCAGTGAGTCCATCATGAAATGTGCTAGTGCATCATTTTCAATAACAACCACCAAAGTCATTTTATTTACCTTCTTAATTCAGCTTTGTTCTCTTTCTTATATCTAACACCTTGTTTCATTTTGACCCATCAATTTGAAGCAGAAATCGTACTTCAGCTTGGACAATTAACCAAAACCAAAAAGTCTTGTTATTTAATCTGGATTGTTGGAGCTGATTGGGTATTTCTGGGATCTGTCAGTCATCTTTAGCTTGACTCCCGTCAGGTGCAAAGAAGACGCATCATATTACCCTGGTTTTAGCTTTCATGGGCTTCCGGTTCAGTTTAGGATTCGGTCTGAGGTTTTATTGTTTGTTTTTCAAGCTCTAAATGGACCGACCCTTTCTGACACTGCGGATATGGTTTGAAACCCTCAAGGTTAACGTCCTGCTCCTCCGCCATTTTGGCTAAAACAGTCTTGCTTTTGTGGTCATTGTAGCACAGTTCTGGAAGAATCTACCACTTAATCTCAGACATGTATATATATATATATATATATGCGTCTACATGTAATTAATTGATGTGCATAGGGCTGATTGGGAAAAACCGAGAACCACAGAACAATAATTCATTCTTTGAAACAGGACTTATTTTGGTTTAAACTAGTCTACTGCAAACTACACTATTCGTTCTTGGCTTGTGTTCTTTCTAGAAGTGTCACTTTGTCCAGAATCGCTCTGTAAATTCCAAAGTAATAGATAATAAGCAGCACTTTGTGTGTCTTTACAGTAAAGGGTTTTAAATGACTGCGTTACTGGCGCAGAGCACGGGCATTCAGATGTTTGGGTTACAGATCATTGGGGTTAATATCCCTGTGGTATCACTAAGTAGTATCCCTTATTCCAGGCTAATAATTTTATTGCACCGCAGAAACCTTAACTAAATAATGTGGCTGGAACACTTCTAATCACACGCTGAACGAGCAGCTGCAGCTCAGGCCGGAAAGCACAGAGTTTCAGAATAAATTATACAGCGCAGCCCTTATCCAAGCTGATCTCTTTCGCTAATTCTTTCCCTGCATTAAGTTATATCTTGGGTTATATCGATGACTGATTTAGTGTTACTGCAACCAAAGGCAACTCGTGACTTAAAGATTCTATCAGAAATTTTGATTAAAATCTCAGAGGCATGTCTGGCTCCTTGTACAGTAAGTTGTAAAGCTATCACATATGCTAAAGAGAAAAAAAAACATACCGTAATTCCCTCTATATTTACAGATTTGGCTTTACAGGCTGTCCTCTTCTTATAAACATTACTAAAAAGCCAGACAGATTAGCTCATGTTAGCTAGCTGGCTAACAAAATTTGAAAAAACACCTGCTATTACCTGTAAAGATTATAAATATTTATGAACAAGACTTTAAAAAATTCCATAACGTTAGCTGATGCTAGCTACCTGGCTAAAAATACATTAGTATAATGTAGTATAATGTATAACTTTTTCTCTAAGAGTAAACTTACTGTTCTTGCTAGAAAGGCAGCCATTTTAACAAATGTCCTAAATGCTAGAATACCTCGCTAAGAGTCTCGCTAAGCTAACATGTCTGTTAGCTTGCAGGCTATTAGTTAGCTAACGAATAGGCTACGATAGCACAAAGTTATCACCTGTTCTGTTCTGGAAATGTTTTATTTATACTCACAAAATCGACTGATTAGCGTGAATGAAGGAGCTCTATTTTTCTTGCTAGCATTTGGGATACAGTGTGTAGTATGAGCTAGTTAGGACTAGTTTGAACTTACTTGAGTTCCCCTAAGTCTAGGTTTGAACTTATCACTGAAGCAGGTAGCTTTTTTTCTGCTTTAGATCTGAATTGAGAGCTGTATTACAACATCATTAATGTTCAGATTTTGCACTTTTCACCTCAGAAAAACTTCTCGGTTGCCAAAAAAAAAAAAAAGATGGATGAAACCTGTGTTTAAAGAGCTTGAGAACGTCAGAGCGTACTCTGTTTCTTTCTCTGGTAAACTTCATGTCCATGGACCTAGTTCATCCCAGGCCGGATCTCAGATGTTTCTCCTCCCATCCTTTTTTTTTTTGGCTCAGATGTAGCTTTCACCTGAGTTCTAGTTTTCATTTTCCAGAGCTTCAGTCTCACGGTTTGTCTCGGGCAGGTCAGAATAAAGTTTGGAGCAGGTGCAAACGCTCACTTCCTGTCCGTCTACAATGTTCTCCACTTTTGGAGTTGTTTGTGGGAAATGTGAGGTGCAGAAGCATCCATAAATCCGAGTGTACAAGCGAAAAGTGTTTTTCATGCTATTGGCTCTGATGAAAAATACATAATAAAGTTAAACTGAAATAAAATAATAGAAAATAATGGAAAAGGCCAGAAATAATGCATAAAAGATAAACAGAATTTACTAAATTACATTAAATTAATAAGTACAAAAAATAAATATAATTTATTAAGAAAAAAGAAAACATCACAAGTAAAAAGAAAAGTAATTTAAATGAATATATTTTATTTATATAGCACCTTTTTTAAAAACAGTTCAGTATGTTTTCTCAGATAGATTTAAAGTAAAATTAAATAAAAATTATTGTTAAAACAGAAAAAAAATCAATTTACTATATTCTCTTTTAATACGTACTTTTCTATTTTGTTAACTTTATTATTTAAAATCGTTTACAAATTTTTCTCTCTTACAGGTTAACTTACAGTAAAATATTTTTTAAACATGTTATACAAGCAAAATTATATAAAATCATATACACAAAAAGAAATAATAGTATATTTTTATAAAAATTATTTTTTTTAAAAAATTATTTTTAAAAAAATCATTGATTTTCCAAAATTAAAAATATTTGATTTATAATGTATGTTTTTAATAATTTAAACCTGGAACACGTTTGGCTGTTTTAGAAATTCCTGCATAACACCAGATCTTAACTTAATTAACTTTCCTTTATGTGTTTTGTCCAAAAATATTTTCAGTCATACTTTGTTTATGCAAAATATTAGCATCTTATTTGAAATCTTTATAATATTCAGGCTTCACCAATAGTAACCTGTCACGATTTCTCTGATATTTAAATCAATAAATAGTAAGAGATAAGTCTGAAAATATGTTTAACATTATGTGCTGTTATTATTATTATTATTATTATTATTATTATTAGCGTATAATATAAAGTGTGTTTAAGAGGTCTTGGTCTGGAGAGATTTTCGTCCTGTCGTCCTGTCCAGAAGAATATCTGCTAAACGAGTTTGCATTTTATAGCGCAGATGGAAAACGCAGTCGCAGTCACAGCGAGAAAGGAAGTAATAAGGTGACCTTGTTTTCTCTTTGTTTGCTTTTCAGTCTCAGCTCGTTTCCTTTTATTTGTGCTGCTCTTCAGACTTCCAGCTGCACTATTTCCTTCATTTGCACGCTCAAGTAAATTTGGAATGGGAACGAGCCTCTCACTCCTTCATCCCCTGGGTTGTTTGGCGACGCGTCCCTGTGATGTCACCGCAGGATTGATGGCTGAAGCATGTCTGTTATGACATTGTTTTTCAAATATTTTGGTTGACATGATGAGTCATATATTCAGCCTGGTGATCGTTTCAGTGATGATTTTAGCAATGGAAAAGTTTAGAGCTTCGCAAATCATTGCAGTAAACAGTGTGTTGAAGGTTTAAGATTCAGCTTGAGTAATTTAATGAGGAGTCCGATGGTGGAACTGGCGCAGGGTTGTTGGAGGTCAGAAGGAATTCCCTCGCTGAACCGCGCGTTCCTGCGTAGGCTTATGAACTCGTGGATATTCGCAAACCCACTCCAGAATCTTGGCTTTACTTCCCTATTTGGCCTGCGTGTCGCTGAATCTCAGCCAGAGAAAAGACTTTGAGCCATGAAACAGGAATGTGTGCTTTTTTTCTTCTTCGTATCAGGAAATCCGAAACATCCCCTCTGTATTCTTGAAAAACCTCCTCACACGTGACTCACGATTATCCTGACCGTTGGGTAAACTGACTCGTCTTATCATGGTGTTGCTTTTATTGGTGTCTTGACTTTCTTCTCCGTTGTGATTCAGCTGATTAGATTAGATTGTGTTGTGCAGTTCGTGTGTATGATCATTCACATCACCTACGTGAAGCATGCAGACCAGTCATTTCCCTAACTGTGTAGTGGAATTTGTTTATCACAGCATGCCAGGCTTCCTGTTTCTTTAACCTCCAAACCTTATACCTATATATCCTGTAACTGTGTAATCTAACATTTGCTGTTAGGTAATGAATAAAGCGCCGTATTGGGGCGGTGTGTTGAGGCGCAGTTACTACTAGCACCCTGACGTTCATTATTTTCCAATAACAGCATGTTCTGAACAACACGTGGTACTTTTTACTCATTTAGCGGTACGTTTAATGTCGTGGAACATCCACAAAACAAGTTGGTTCCTGTTAGCACTTACGTTAGAGCAGCAGTAAACATTGTTTGTCTATGTTGAACGTTGTGATAAGAAAAAATAAAATAAAATACACAGCTTGTCATGTTACCAAGAAAGTGTAAACAGCTGTTCTGTGGATTTACAAAATGCTGACACTGGAGACTCCTTCCAAAAATTGTTAAATAAAAATCTCCTCAGAGAAAGTTCACCATATAGCACCTTTTTATAAAGCCGTTGATTATTTGTATTAGACTGTGTGGGGAATAAGTACACCGTACAAGTCCCTGTGCATGAGCTGTTACTATAGAAACGATAATATATTAGTATGAGGGCGTTAATGTAAACATGTGATTTGCAGCTGAACTACTGTTAGAACTGCTGTTTATAGGAAATTAATCAAACCACCTGGGATTGATTTTAATTAGAAAACTGCACAACAGACACTAAAACACAGCGATGAGTGAAAAAATTAAAGCAGAAAGATTTTAAAAAGATACTCTGACAGACAGAACCATATGACAGCCAATAGGAAGCACTCTGAGGCGGGCTTTCAGTGATTCACGTTGATATAGAGCAAGATGGAGGGGAAGCTGGAGGAAACTGCATACGGGCTACATGAGTGATGGACAGAAATGATTAAAAAAAAGATCTACTTTATGAGAATTGACATACAAGATCTGAAAACTGTCATTCTGATGCTGTTATGTTCATGATTTTTTGCACAATTCCAGCACTGGTTCAGAAATTTCCAACATTAAAACTGCTGAAGCGTCATCTTTGGAAATACATCTAACTTTTTTCATTCAGTTTGAATCACCTTGAATACCGATTTGTAAATATAATCCTCAGCTAGAAAGCATAAAGGCAAAAATGTCATGTCCTTTTAAAAAATAAAGCCAGGCAACAGTGTAGGATTTTGTTCTGTCTACTGAAAATCCCAAAAGCTACAAGTTTGAAAAGTATATCTTTTTCTCCAAGCCTTGGTTAGACCAGCGAATTTCCCATTCTCATTCCCATACTGGTCATGTGATCATGATGAAGAAATATGAAATAAATCACATCAACTGCTGAGAAAATTGCTCCATGTGATTTGTCCATTTAACTGCATTTACCTCTTTATGATTTCTGATTTATCATTGTTGCACAGTCCAGAGTAATGGTGAGTGTGGGAAAGAGGTGAAGAAGCGAGTGCAGGCAGGTTGGAATGGGTGGAGAAAGGT
>CM074947.1:2302428-2318977 GCA_037577455.1 Pangasius macronema
ACTGTGTAGATACCTAACCTGGATCATTGTGAAAGCGAATATGTGGAGGATGGTGTGTGTGTGTGTGTGTGTGTGTGTGTGTGTGATTTGGAATCAGACATCAGATTATATTCCTCTCCTGCTTTGCGAGCATCTTGTTCGTTTCTGAAGAGGATGTGTGTGCGCGCGCGCGCGTGTGTGTGTGTGTGTGTGTGTGTGTGTGTGTGTGTGAGAGTGTGTGTGTGTGTGTGTGTACATCTTCAGAGTTCAGAACAAACCGCAGGACAGCTGATGGATTTCTGCGTGATAGACGAGTTTGACATCGTGTTAAGCTGTGGCGTAGATGTCGAGGGTCGTGGGTTAGTGACGCTGATTTAGCTCACAGCTCTGAGTTATTAGCACCTAGGCCTCCCTTAGTTGCTGACTGGTTTGGGTGGGCTGACCCACGGGGCAGTGTAGGTCCCCTCCTGTCACTGAAAGAAAGACGGCGTCCCGCTGGGGGAGAACCAGACCGCTCTCTGCCACTCAGTCTTTTATTTCCCTCTTCACGCTTCTGTCATAGAGATTTGTTCTGTAGAGATGAGTAAGTGATCTTTTCATTTCTTATGAACCGCATATCAGATGTACAGCTGTAAATCTACAACCCTGACAGAAACCCAGGTTTTCTCACAACAATTAGATTAGATTAGATTAGATTCGATTAGATTAGATTAGATTCCATTCAACTTTATTGTCATTGTTCAAAGTGCATGTACTAAGCCAATGAAATGCAGTTAGCATCTAACCAGAAGTGTATAAGTGGCAGATTTACAATAAATTATGTATTAAATAAGTATATACAGCTATGAGGGTGATGTGTACAGGGGAATGGATGAGTTAGGTACAGGAGGAGCAGTGGGTATTATAAATAATGATAAATATGATATATATATATATATATATATATATATATATATATGTACAATCAGTGTACAGTGGTGAAGTCATGTTGAGAGTATGATAAGAATGTGAACAGGAATATACAAATGAGTATATACAATGAATACACACACACACACACACACACACACACACACACATATAAATATGCATGTATGTAGGTACAGTGGTGCAAAAGATCGCATTATAGTTTATATAGTGCCAGATGCGAGATGAATGAACAGTGAAGTAAGTAACTGAAGACAGGTATGACAGTGTACAGTGATCAGCTGGTCAGTGAGGAAACAGCCGCTGGGAAGAAGCTATGTCTCAGTGTGTTTGTGCGGCGCTGAGGCACCGGTAGCACCTTCCAGATGGGAGGAGGGTAAATAGTCCGTGATTTGGGTGAGAGGCGTCTTCGATGATGCCGTTCGCCCTCTGCAAGCAGCGTTTGTTGTGAATGTATTATACAATTCTCATAATACTGATACGAACTGGAATTCAGGGTTACAAACACCAAGCACAATTTTAGTATGTACAACTGGCATGCTATGTTTTTGAATTGTAAACTTACAAATCAGTTTTGAATCCACTTGTAGACTTATGGACGATATTTCACAGTATGCTTTTCTGAGAGTATTGCAGTATTGCTGAACAAAAAAAAATGTATTAAAATTTTGATCTTGATTCAATTCATAATGCATTTCAATACAACAGCAGCGTCAATTCTCGAGTATCTCATAAAACAGAGCATTCTTTATTCAGTGTGACCAGACGTTGTTCCACATGACCTCACACACACACCTAAAACTGGGCAAGTCTACAGAGGAGAAACGATGTAGGAATGCCATGAATGGATTTTTAAAATGACTCGAACGTCCAATTATCCTAAACACACTCAGTACTCGATATTAAATCCTCGATTACTAAACGAACATTGACTAAATGAGGCGAAAGTGTCATGGCTGCACACGTCATCTCGCTCAAAACTCACTGCTGACACGTTACACTCTTACACGTGTCTACGAGTCACGCCCAGCAGATAAATAACAACATTGCCGTGACTTAAGAAGAGGTTAACTTTGGGAGAACGGGCTGATTCTTGTTCGTGAATGAATCCCTTATACGCAGCCTTCTACCACTTCCTAAAAGCAAATAAAGCACTGGACCTGAATTATCAGTCGTTTAACCGTGTAAAATTATGTTTATGTTTTTGTAACCAAACTGAACTAAAAATTCACTCCAAAAGTTTCAGTAACACTGTTTTTCTTCATACTCATGCGTGTGTGTTGATTAGCTGTAAATTACCAAGCGTTTAGTCATGCTCACAGCACTCCATAAAAGCTAACAGAGAGCTGAAAGAAGGAAAGAAAGAAGGAAAGAAAGAAGGAAAGCCATTGCAGCGATTCGGCTATCACAGACACAAAGTCTTTGTCCATATCTAGGGTGCCATTACTTTTATCCTAACTGAATGGCTAGTCTTTGGTGTGTAATTTAAGCATGACAGCGTAATCTGGGTATAAAGTCTCAGTACATTATATGCTTTAAATAAATCAATCAATTGAGGCTCCTTTTATGTAAATCCTCTTATAGGATACAATCTAGCTGGATGGTCACGAATGCCTCGTCTTTTTGGCCCAGAACGTTGTTTTAATCACGCTACTTTGACTTAATGTCAAATCCTTGGGTGTGTTTTTTGAAGATGTTTCTTTTCATTTGGCTCCGAATCGTTTATATAAATTAATCTTCGGTCTACATATAAACCTCCCTTTTATTTCCTTCCTCTATAAACCCAGCCTGCTTTGTGTCAGCAGGTCATCTAACAGACGATTGCGATTTCATTTGATTCTTCTTCTCCTTGTTCTTTCTTCTTCTCGACACTCGCCAGACACCTGTGTCAGCTTAACCCCTTCGCTGTGCTACTTCTGCAAGGCCGCTTTAAATGGATCTCGAGTTTCGTCTGACCCTCATGTCACCTGCTTCAGACGATACACAGGCTCAGCCAACCGTAAATATCCCACTAAAGTGCTTTTATCTTGGAGAGCGGTCCGGGAACCACTCGGTGAAAGCTATTACAAGGGAATATAGTCTAGTAAACGTATGAAAATGTGTCTTTAAGTGCTTCCCAGCAATGCAGTCCTACCTCAGATCACTACCTCATCTGTTTGCCTTGCTATTGTCCTTGAATGACGGTAGGAGTTGCTTCTTTTTCTTCGGCTTCTGCTTCTTTTTCTCTCTAGAGCCCAAACTCTCTGCTTAGCTACTTCCATTTTTGAGAGAAGCACTAAAGAGCCTTGGTAATGAAACGACCCCCCTGTAGTGAGGCATGGAAAACCAATAGGAGGCGAATTTTCCAAGAACTGAAACAGGGGTTTGGGGGATTGTAGACTTTTTATTAGCGCGCTTGGAGTATCTGTTGTGCTGCCAAATGCGTTGAGAGGCGCTGGGTGTCTGAAGCCTCGGCAAGTCCTCATCACCGCACAGAAATATCAAGCCAGGATGCACGCGAGCCGTAGAAACCGGACGTGAAGTTCTGACAGTGTCCGATATGTGCCGATACTCATTTCCTGTCTCAAAATTACTTTCTAGATCAGACATGGTGGAAAGCAGTCTGGATGCAGACCCAGCAAACCAAACCAAGCACTCAAAAAATACTGTACCAAGAACCAGTAAACGCGTGGGAAAACCACCCATTGTTTGGTGACTCCAGTTTTCTAAACATGAACCAGAGATGCTTCTGTAGCAGATCCTCTGACGGGGATCATCTGCATCTATACCAGTTATTCAGCTGAAGGCAGTTCATTGAGGAAACAGACAGTTTATACAGTTTATTTATTGTATTTCATTTACCCTCTCTGCTGTGATTAGTGAAGTTTTGACATGGTCGATTGGGAAAATGATAGGACAGAGATATCTCAGCTATACGGAGTCATAAGTGCTAACATGACACACCAGAGCAAAGCAAAACATCAGCATTTAAAACAATGACAGGTTACATTTATAGCCACAAACGAATCATTAATGTTGAAGCGTTAAAAGCGAACCGTTGTAGCCATTCTGTCAGGCTAGTCGCTTATCCGCACCATGGGATTATACCTCCAGCACACTGCACATGTGGCTTTTCTTCACCAATAATCACTCGCTAGCGAGGAATGAAATAGATTAAGTTCTTTAAGTTCTTTTGAGTGGAACAGTAGTCCAGGACTGATCGTGTGTGATACAATCTCTATTAGTTATTAGTTCTTCTTAATAGCTATGAATCAATGAGGTGTTTAAGATTTAGATGCACTCTACTCAGTACCTGGTCCACTCTTAAAAAGAGGTTCTTTAAGGGACTAAGACATGTCTTTGACTATAAATACGATACAATATCATTTGAAATAGTGTTCAAAGAAAAAAAAAAGTCTTATCAACATCAACAGAGAGAAAACAGAAGTTGGTAGAGGGAATGAGTAATGTGTATAACTGCCGTAACGTAAGTGATAACAGGAACTGCGGGATGTGTAAAATAATCTACTTTGGAGTAATAACAGTAACTTCTGTTTATTTTGTTTTTACTATTATTCCTTACTTAAATGTTCTCTCTATAACTCGATCGCACTCTATTTATGCTGCTGGCGCATTCCTCAGCCGTCCTTTATTGTTGTGCGCTGATGATTTACACGCTTCTGACTGTACTTTGCCAAGAGCTAATGTTGTTGCATTCGGGAACTGGACTTATCTTCTGTCTTTTCACTGTCTCTTTTGTCATTTCGGCAGCTGTTTGAGATCACAGTCCCCGTGAAGCAGCCGCCCAAGCCAGTCACCATCAGCTTCGCCAATCACACCTCGTGCAGCTGTTTGTCCAAGCTGGATGTGTACAGACAGAAGCACTCCATCATCCGGCGAGCGCTGCCAGAGTGAGTTTCCTCTCTATTATCCTGCTCTTATTCTCATGCACTCTGCACCTCTGTAACCCAAGAACTGCCTGTAATAAATCAGACGGCGCTCTATAAATGGTGTGTGTTAGCCTTGGAACGTCGTCAACACGTCAGGATTTTAAGATCAACCTAAAATTGTTTACTGACACTAAAATTAATTATTGAACATGCTTTGATAATTATAAGCTAATTTCTCAGAACGTTGAGTGCGAAGCATGATGGATGTGGCTGCGGCTCAGGGGACGTTTATAGAAGATCTCAGATCTCCAGCTGAGCACATTCGCTCCACACTCCTGAAGTGTGCTTTGGCTCTTCGGGCTCTCGGCGGAGTCGAGCTGAGACGGATGTGTGTATTTTGGATGGCGAAGAGCTCAGTGGCGCACGGTAGCTCAACACAGTAGAATTTTAGATTGGCCGGTGGTTTCTGTATCCTCACGCAATGCTTCCTGAGAGGAACTTCCAGTCAGGCTTATAATGAAGTTACCATACAGATACGGATACTTAAATGAAAGGTTTAAAGGGAACAACGAAGTGTTTTGCTCTCTGAGAGAGTTTCTAGGGTTCCTTGGGGTGCTTTCACACTCATTAGTCCATTTGTTGAGTCTGAATCAGAGTGAAATTGATGCTTTTAGTTCGCTGTTTTGTTTGGATTCACACTGCAGATCATTAAATAAACCAAAAGTCAAAAAAAGAAACTTCTGATAGAAACCATAAACCATAAAATTCTTTAATTTACTCGTCAGAAATATGGCAAGTAAAAAAAAAACAAGCACAGAATCACAGAAATCACCTTTTCACAGAGAACACAGAGCCAGCACTCAGTAAATGATTGAATAATTACACAAAAAAACTAGTGTAATACATTTTCTGTGTCCCATCCAGAGTTTATTTTCTAGTTTCTCCAGCACTACAGCTCTGTCCTTTGGCACAGACTGTCACGTGGCTCAGTTTTACAGTTCTCATCTACAAAAAAATGTGTACAACGCAAAATACATGGTATGTTTGAGTCACTTCCAGTAGTCGATTCAGACCCGATTATTTTTTCATTAGAGTTCAGTCAGAAGCAGACTGAGACCACGTCCCTCACTCAGACCCAAGTGTGATTGCTGTGTTCTCACTTGTCGTGTCTTGAGTGACTTTGCGTAGGTAGGGGCTGATCAGTTTTGCAGTTGCATGTGAGCATCAGTGTTTTAAATCTGAAATAAGGCAGAGAGTACAGCAATGGGGTGATGTGAGAGAACCTGCCAGGAGCAGAAGTCTTTGCTTAGCGTGGTTTGGTATCATCCTGATCCATAGAGCCAAGCGAAAGTTTGACATTTGAATCTTTGGCTGTTCGACCAAATTTGCAGTAGACTGTCAGGATGCAAGTACACGTACTCAGTGATTTTATTAATCATGGCAAATGAGACAAAGACGTAATCCAAAACATAGATGTTTAGATGCACTGTACTCGACAGGCAAGGCAAGGGTCAGGCAATGCACACAACATTAACTAGGGCAGTCGAGAGCAATATGTGGATAACAGACACTAGGTGAGACCAGAAGGGCTAACAGAAGTGCTAACACAATAACAGAAGGTGTGTACCAACTAGCACAAAAGGACATAGGACATATAAGTCACAAAGAGTGTGAGAACTGAAAGTTCTTAAATACTCTGAGTGTTGGTGTGACTGTGATCGAGTTCAGGTGTGTGTTTAGGAATCATGTGAGTGTTTGGGTGTTGTAGTTCTTAGCGGCCATGTTTGTAGGCCTTGCGAAGTTCTGGGAAGTGTAGTTGGACACCAATCCTGACATCAACTTGACATAGACATTGTTTTACTGAAATCTTCCTTTATTTTAAACAGTTATGTATGGACTGTTCTCAGTGCTGCTGGATTTTGGAACGCCTTCTTCCATTGCCCTTCTGACCAGATTAGTTAGAAACCATGATGTAAATCTTAATTGTAGAAGGTTGTAGCCAAAATCCATGGTGCGTATTATGTAACCAGTAATGATCTGACTCTGCGATTCACAAGAATGCTGAACACTGATGTTTGAAAAGCAGAAGATATGAAACACATGATCGCTGTTACTCAGTCAGCCCTGGGTCATTTCCTGAACACTTTACCATGACCCTGTTTGTCGAGACAGATGTATTGAATGAGATGCTCTGCGTCGTTATTCATATTTTTATGGAAAACTATAAAGCAAGCGTTCCCATCACTTGCCCGGGGAGGACATTGAAGGTGACACCTGCCATCTTGGTATTTTAACTATGGGCATGAAGTGGAGTTCCCACACCAGACAGACTGGATGTCCATAGTACATTCATATACTGTACAAACAGCACACTTACAAGAACGATCAAGCTCAAGGCATTATTGCACATTGAGTTTGCTACTTTTAGATGTAACTGAAGCTACATAAACTGTAATCTTCAGATAATGGTTACCACAGTTTAGGAGAGTGATTTTTGTGGGTTCTGTACATGGATTTAATTTGGAAATCCATGGAGGAAACTATGTGTCTCACTATGTACCCTTTCTGTGCTGTGGGTTAAATTCCACCCTGAATGACATGTATATTCATTTTATACTTATTATATGATCTTGATTAACTCCCATAATTCCATTCGACTGCCTGCTCAAAGCAGTGCAGTGGGATTTATCCATTCCTTCATCCTTCCCTAAAGAGAGTGATGCAGCAGTGCTTTAGCCCTTTAGTCTGTCCAACTCTATCCCCTCTTCATCTGTACACTGTCCTCAAACAGATCAGCTTCCAAAGCTTCAACTTTCAGGCTAACACCGCCAACAGCGCCACCGCGCTTGTCATCTTGTATCTCGTAGCCGAGCCAAGTCGAGTCTCTGGCATGACTCGGCGCAACTGCGTCTTCTGTTCTTGATTTCTCATTCATATGATGATGAGTCAGAGTGAGAAAATAAGCATTTGCTCTTTTGTTTTTAGGAGCAACAGCAAAATCGAAGTGTAATCCCTTATGTTTGAGATTGTAGCTGTGCTATGTGAATGTAATGTAAATGTAAATGAGATGCCAAGTCACTCTTTTGTGGGAACTAAATCTTATGCAGTTAAAATTCCAGTGGTGAGTATCAGTGTCAGTGTCCTTCCATGGTGGTTAATGGGGATCCTGCTTACTAGTTTTCCACAGGAAAACAAACAATAACCTTTCTCCCTTGGCAAGCCAAATCACAGAAAAAAAGCACAAAGACATTACACAAGTTGCATCTGACAAACAACAATGTAGCCTGAGGAAAACTATCATGTGTTTTGTATCTTCGGCTCTCTGAAGCGCTGCTCATCGCCGTACTGTTCGTTAGGAAGCAATCTGAAAATGTTTATCATCCGGTATCTCTGTTGAGTGTAATGGATGAGCCTCGTAGCCTGTGCGTGACACACGTCAGCATGCGGAGAAATGCCTCTCCATGCTATCGTGTGGATAAGAAAGCCTCTGTGCCTTCATAGTTAGCCAAGCGGAGGCTGATTGATCCCACATGGGCGACAGTGGCGCCAGTTCATGCCTTGCAGAGTACGACGCTGAAATGTCTGCGCTGAAAGACGGCAGTTCATCTCAGGGAACTGCAGAACGGTGTTTACAGTGGCGGTGTCATCTCATAAGCACTTCTTTGTGCAACAGGAAGCTTCCAGAGAGTCTGCACTGGTCACAGTTTGTGTATGGCGTCACTGATAAAGAATGTACGTGATGAAATGTGTCCAAAGCCTGTAACATTAAAACTTAGCAGAGTTAGCAGAGCCTTATTGTGCCTTCGGAAATGAACTCGTCAACCTGTGCTTTGGAAATGGAAAGGGGTTAGCTTGTACAACTGCACTTCTTTTAAATGATTCACAGCATAAGATATGCCAAATATAAACTGGACAAAAACTAAGCTGAATGATTTAGCTAGCTAGCATGTAGCTTATGTCTTGTATACAGGTAGAATAAAGAACAGACAGCAGAAACAAGACAAAGCTGTCGGCAGTGTGAACGTTTCCTCAGATGTGCCTGTAAATTGCTCAGAGAATACTCTCTGTGACCAGAATTACACCACAACCATTGTTGCCTTCTTAGCAGCTTTGTCATAGATTTGTGACTTGTCCCCTTTAGTGACCTTATTAAAAAAAGTTCTGCACTCGATACAGCTCTCAAGCTCACATCACAACTGATGTATATACGAGTTGAGAGAGCACGTTCACGGCAAGGTGATGTTCGCAAACACCAATCACTGATCACCATTGTTTAAAAAAAAACAGATCACTGATCACCATGGTTTCCAAATGACTATTTACAGCTCACTATTGTTCCCAACAACCAATCTTCAATCACCATTGTTTCAAATGACCAATCACTGATCACCATTGTTTCAAAAACCAGATCATTGATCACCCTGGTTTCCAAATGACTAATCACAGCTTGCCATAGTTCCCAAAATCACCATTGTTCCCAATGACCAGTCACCAATTACCACTGTTCTAAATGACCTATCACTGATCACCATCGTTCCAAATGACCAATCACCAATTACCATTGTTCCAAATGACCAATCACCGATCACCATTGTTCCAAATGACCAATCCCCAGTCACCACTGTTCTAAACAACCTATCACCGATCACCATCATTCCAAACGACCAATCACTAATCACCATTGTTTCAACAGACCAATCACTGATCACCATAGTTCCAAAAACATGACCTCATATGAATGTAACATTAATCTAAATGGATTAATGTCTTTGAGACAGTTGTGGTTTTCCATTCTAGCCTACTACACGTTTTAAAAATCCAGAAAATGACTAACTTCCATCTTGACAATAAATTTAGGAGTTGACCCAATCAAAGTTCTGCTTAATACTTTATATTTCACTGTTCATGGAGGATCTTTGGTTGTTTCCCTTTTATAGCTCATGTCAGAAAGAGAGACAAAAAGAGTGAGAAAGAGAGAAAGGGAAGAGACGCAGTCCCTCTGTGAGTCTCTTCTCTCTCTATGCTACGCTTAAGAAGAAGCAGATGTGACTGGGGTGTTAGCGGTGGAAGTGTGTTACATGTTGTTTTGCTTTGCTGGACACAGAGCCTTTTTTTTCAACATTCCACTCATACTTTTTCACCATAATTTTACACCGTTGTTGGTGTGTGTGTGTGTGTGTGTGTGTGTGTGTGTGTGTGTGTGCGTGTGTGTGTGTGTGTGTGTGTGTGTAATGTGTGTAGCAATGCACAGTGAGTCACAGCGATCGCAATACCCAGTATAAAAGTCAACATTAGCTAAGCTAGCAGAAATGCAGCACGATGCTAATATCCTATACTACATGGTGAAGTTTAACCAGTTTAACTGTTTAACATTTATGGAAGGAGTCTCCAGTGTCAGTGTTAACTCAGATTCTTCATATCACTGATTATGTCGCTGATTATTTTCCTCTAATATTCCTTGCATGACTAGCAGGCATTACCTAGCCGATTTCAGTCGCTTCTTTTTATTCTTTCAGCTGATGATTTCCGTGTTTTCTGAGGTCACACAGTGATGCCACATATCAAAGTGCTGCTGGGAGCTATTACGATAAGCTGGCACTTTTATTCCCACTTTCACCTCTCTCTCTCTCTCTCTCTCTCTCTCTCTCTCTTGCACAGTCTTTCCATCTCTTTCTGGAATTTCTCTCTTTGTAACACCTTACTGGGTTTATTCTTTACTTTCTTTTGTTTCTGTCCCTACCCAGTGAGCATGAAGAGCATTAAGACGTAAAGCGTAATCTTTGCCAGAAATCAATAGGATCCTGAGATTTTGCGCAGAGTAAAAAGTTTGTATTCCTGTCTCAGTGTGCGTAGCCTTATAAAGTGATTTCTAGAGCTGTAGGACACCATAGGATCATAATATCATATTTCTGTATCATCCGGTCATGATGAGGAGGAATGAGACACTAAAATTTTCTACAGAATCATCCTTATTTATTGATTTATTTTTGTACAACCTGCAGCATTAGCATATAAATCGAAACATACAGCATACATTCAAACATGTACTGCGAGTCATCACCTGATATCATTTCTAAAGTTGTACAGTTTCTGCCTTGACTTTAGGTAAAGGGATGGAGCTGAGGAGCTCTCTTATTGTAAAAATCTATTGACAAGATGAACATAGTGAGATCTGCTGCCTTATATCTTTATCTGATATCTAGAAATACTAGAAAGAGTTATACCCTGTACCTACGTCTTCGGGAGAATGTAGGAAAAAAAAACGAATATTGTGTTTGTGTACACGTGTGTATTGGACCAGGTGCTGTACTTCCAAAAAAATTCGAAGAGTTTCTTCTTAAAACCTGTTCATGAAAAGCTGATGGGAAATTTTTACTAAGAGCTTGCTAAGCTAAGAGGATGTATGTGTTTATTCTGTCTACATCAAATTCAAAATTGATTGTATCTCATCTGTTCAGAGTCTGTGACTCTAGTTAAAAGTGTCAACGTGAAGCGCCGGCGTGAAACAAAACATAACCACTTTGAACTGTCGTTTATTAATCATAACGATGAACTAATCGTTAATGGTATAGCAGTAAAATGTAGCTGTTGATGCCATCCTATCATGATAAACACGTTTACACAGTTAAATGATAGTAGCAGCCATTTAAATGGTTCGTGGTTTAATTTTGTTGATATACGAGTCCTCAGGTGTACGACCTTACTCTTAGACTACAAAAATTGTAGCCATAAAGTTTATTTTATTGCATTTCTCCTTATTCATCCAGGAGCTACTTTTAGCATTTAATTTTTTTTAAACCCAGTTACGCTATTAAATAATGCTAGCAGCCATTTAGCATTGTTCGTGATTCCTCTGGACTGTGTTTTGCTCAGTCTTCCTCTAGGCTCAGTTTTCACAGGTCTATAAAATGCTTTGTGAATTACATTTAGTAAGAGTTTCTCCTAACTTGAGCAGTCAGGAGCTACATTTAGCCTTGAGGCTTTTCGTGAACATCGTCCCAGAACCCTTTTATAAGCCAATATAAGTCAAGGCAGTTTTTGACATCCAGTCAATCAGTGCTCACTGGGTACTTTTGCCCACTTCTGACTTTTCTTTTCCTCTCTTTGCTTCTCTTTCTATTTGTATCCCATGCCACTCTATGAGGATCTCACCTGAAGTGACATTTGACTCTGCACTCACTTTTCCAAAACCCAGACATCTTCAGGCTGACGCTGTTCGTGGTTTCCAGTAACCGCACTCTTGCACAACACCAACTCAGATCCCTAATATTGCATATTCTAAAAATGGCATTACAGCACCACTGAGTCATTGAGATCATTTCCGAGGAATCTCGATTCTACGAACTTGGCGAAATCGTGTTGCTCAGATGTTAAACATTCAAGAACTTTGCTCTTGAAACCTGGAGCAGCTTTTTTTTTATTCTACTCAGCATATGGACAGATGTAAATCGCGGAACTGGGACGTGCTCGCGAAGGGCAGAACTCTGTAGCGAGGAATGATAGCGAGGAGCTCTAATATCTACCATATGAGCCGTCTCTACAAAGCCATCCAGAGAGACACTAGATCCTATCTCTTCTCGCCGGTATTCAGCAGTAAAATGGTATTAAAGACATACGCTCCAAATTAGCTCGGCTTATAGATCTTCTCTCGGACACCTTGCCGCTCTAAACAGAATCGTATGTTCCGCGTTACGCAAGGTGTGGGCGCACATGTTAGTCATCAGATAAGGCGTCCTCCGCCTCGCCGAGCCCGTGTCATAAGTCTTACCCTTCCTTTTGCTTTTTTGCTTAGGGCTACGTAGGAATGCATCGTGTTATTAAGCCACTGGGCATGTGGAAATTGGAAACATGTTGCGAGTTTCGCCACGTGTGGCCCACCGCTGAACCAACATGGTGCGACGCTGGCAATTTGTTTTTATTTCACGGTGCGTAGCGTCGACCTCCTGGTCCTGTTTTTCCTTCGTTGAGGATTTTAAATGTTAATTGCTTTTGGAGTAAATATACTGCAAAAAAAAAAAATCAAAGATGAAATAACCTCTGGAGTTTACATGTTACACAATGAAAGCCAAATGAAATCCAAGCATGTTGGGATTTCAGGGTTCATTACATTCCCAAAAAGTGTTCATCACTTATCACATACTAATGCAATTAAGGCTAATCAGATTTTTTTTTTTTTCCCGGCAAGACTCTAGCAGCCTTCACTGTCATAAAGGGGCTGTTTTTATGCAAGACTCCGCATTCCACATGAACACAACACTCACAGGACTTTGGGAATTTTTTAATAGCTTAGAGTTTGTGCAGTATGATGGTTCTTGTCCAGTTCATTGTGTCATTTAGTGCAAAACAATAGTGTTTAAAAATGAGTTATTACGCACTCAAGTACATGGTGTTGAATGGTGCGTGGATTCTGATTGGTCAGATGGTGCTGATTAATATTCTTTAACAGTAGCTCATCATTGGCAAATTGCTGTGGTATAAGAGGAATAAAATACTTTGGGATGTGTTGTTATAGCAACTTCGAGACGTTAAAAGTAACTCCACTTCATCACACCACACCATTGTTGACTATTTTTCCAATAATAGCATTTCCTGAAGTGTTTTATTCTTTATATAGTGCATAACACACCAATGGAGACGTAGCTACTCATATTTCCCAGCCTCCTAGCAACAGTGCTGACAGTTTCAACCACATACATGAATGACAAGAATATCACGTTACGTATCATGTATGAAGAATATCATAAATATTTCCTGCAACTCTTCTAGATTGTGTGCATCACACAATTTAACGGCTATGTGCTAGCAAAATTGTGAAGCTTAGCCATTAGCCAGAGTAGGCTTGGTGTGCATATTTCCCAACTGATTTCTGTTGCCTATGGATATTTCGGCTCACGATAGATAAGAGTGGATGTCATTTGTATATGTACATATGATGTATCGAATAGTTTTGTGTGTATTGTCTGTACCAACGCCAAACAATTCCACTGGTACGCAGAGTAGCAGGTAGCCGAGCTGAAATTTTCCCTTCAGCCAACTTTATCCAACTTCACGTAAACTTAAACTGTGATCTGTGATATATATATATTGTGGAAACGTCTTCACATATTAGAGCCTGACATTTTGTTGTATTATAAACTCCATTTCAAAGCTGTCAGTGTGTGTAAGACTGCAGCCTCTGCCTGAAAAGCTTTGATGATGTGACCCCAAATAACTAGCCGATCCAGACAGGTCATACATCAGCCGTGCTCTTGGAGGTGCTGATTGGACGCTCGGGGCTGAGACGGACAGATAGGACCGAAGAATAGAAGCGAAAGCTACACATGAAGACAGGCGTGCTTTAGAAGTCTAGTCCGCACCCTGCCCCGGGGTCGTGCCAACCGGCCCTGACCTCTGACCTTGTAGTAAAGGGAGATTAATGATGGTGAACCTGTAACTCGAGCTGTAACATCCGACCCCGGTCTCTGCAGGGTGTGAGGCTTTACCACAAACACACTTTCACACACGTGGTGCAAAGCATGAGGTCTGAGAGAGGGATCGGGAGGGATGCATGGACCTCCCTTCATGAACAAACAAATGAAATGATAAATTAAAAATCCTCAAAGTGCTGTAAAATCAAATGATTAAAAAAGTAATGCAGTGGAATTAATAAGAGATGAAAAGAATACATGTACGAAATAAGCATCAGGAGAGAAAAAATTACACAATTAACCGGATACACACCGATATTTTGTAATGATAACATGATACTACACACTGAATTTAACACATCTGTGCTGGGATAAGTCTGATTTAGCGAGGATTAAGGAACGAAAGGCTCCACCCTTACTCACTCAAAGAACTACCCCACCGTTTTTATTATATTTTTTATTTGATTCCTTCCTTTTTTTGTTGGGAGGTGAAGCTCTGTTTAATCTCCGGGGAGCTGTTTACAGCCGCCACCTTTTTTTTTTTACTGCACACTCAGAGAGTGAGAGGATGTTACCACATGTAGACGTTCATTAAAGCTTTAAGGAAACCTGTCGTTAAATGCGAGCAGACTGCACACTTAAGTGCTCTTAGTGGGGTCGTGTCAGTGTTTTTTACTTGTGCGAGCTACACAAACACATTCACATATCGCTGCCTCCAAGCGGAGGATTTGTATCCACAATGCACTATTTTTACTCATCCACGACGTCGTAAATAGGACAGCAGAGCACAGGGAGGCTTGATGTCTGAACCACAAATAGTGCTCATTGTTGCTTTATTATTACCTCAAGGGCACAAACATGTCTACAGTTTTACAGTCTTACAGACAAGGAATAATAGTTGTTCTCATAATGAAAAGCGAGTCACAATGAAATTTCCAGGCCTTACATTGTGCTGTACAGGAAACTCTCTAATGTATAATTTATCGTTCATTCATTTAGCTATCTTTAGTAAACGTTTTATCCTGGTCAGGGTGCTGGATCTGGAGGCTATCCTGGGAACACTGGCTGTGAGGAAGGAGCACACCTTGGATGTCATGTATTAATGTAATGCCTTATTATCTGGGTGGGGCATTCGTATCTGTATGACATTCATATACACTCGTATTACAAGCCATTCGTAATTAAAAGCCTTAGTATACTCATGTTGACCAGTTATGGCTGTTCGATTCTATTAAAGTTTATTACATTTACATTTGGACGATGTTTTTTTTCTGACACAGGATACAACTCAAGGAGGCAACAACGTCAGCTTGGTAGTGACTGGATTTAAACGTCTACTCAGTAACTCAAAGCTGTAAATAGGCACAGTGTGAGAACGATAAAGACTTTAAGATTAAGGATATCCTATTGTCTTGAAAAATCATTTTTTTTGGAATGACAGAAAGATGTCAGGACCTATTTATATTCTGTATTTGGTGTTTAAGCGGGCAGGTATGTGCTTGTGTCTGAGAAGGAAAGAAGGTACATTGTAATAACATGTTGGAACCATCCACTGCTAACTCCAACCTCCAAAAAGAGTCACAATGAAGCTTTGAATTATCTCAGCAAATCGTGCATGTTTTAGATCTTTCTGTATTCAGATGCAAGCTGGTTCCTATTTTTCACACTTTCCCATTGTCAGGCCCTATAGAGGAACTCATAGCTCAACCTTTCGCCCCCAGACCCCCTTGAGTGCAGCGCCTTCAACAGCAAATGCTGTGATTGATCGTACATGCTCACATATTCATTACCATAAAGTTATCACCTCGCTGCTTTTCTCTGAATTCCACCCAGAGACTCCCCTCGGATGTGCTTTAAATCACAAGGCTGCTGTCGTAGTCAGGGTCCAGAGACGTGATGCACCTCGTTCGACGTTGTTATTGGCCATGATGAATAAAGCTGTGGTGTTATATAGCAGCCTTTGGAATACATAAGCATGTTTCACGCATATTTCAGTGGTTGAGTAAGGTGTTGTAGAACTGCTGAAGGGAAATGGATTCTGGACTTATCGCTTATGAACCGAATGTTAACGGTAATAAGTCTTACTTAGAAATGAAGAAATGTAAATCTTAAATCGTAATTTTTCCAGTTACCTAAACGTTGTCCATGAAATCGATCCACGGAGACTGACAATGGAGCAGTGATGAGTCTAACATAACAATTACCATTTTTCCTGCCTTTGAGGCAAAGTTGTATAAAGCAAAGCAACATATTATGTTATACATGGTATTATTTTTGCATTAGACCTGCTACTTCAGCAGCCATTCAGCAGAAATTAGTATTAGTGAAGTAGCTTTAACATGGGTAACAACAATGGGACAAAAGTGA
>CM074947.1:2363449-2381254 GCA_037577455.1 Pangasius macronema
GGATAGGTGGAGAGTGATGATTCGCTGTGGAGACCCCTGAAGGGAAAAGCCCAAAGAAGAAGAAGAAGAAGAAGAAATATAAAAGCATTACAAATACTGTCAATTGCGTATAATCGAATGTATATGTAAGTGAATTTTAAGCAAACTTTTAGTGTACTATTTGTATGTAGAACAAAATTAAGTTGATAAGTTTTTTTTCATTTCATTTGGCCGTCAGGAAGCATAAGAGCATAATTAGGTTACTGAAGTTTTTAATAAGAAGTCATGCTGTTTAAAATACCCTACAGATATCCCGGCTAGCTTGTGGGCAACACTGATTTGGCATCAGCTGAGTGATTCAGAACGATCGTCACTCAAAACTGCAGCCGCCAGTTACCGCTGAAGCCATCCGGACCCTGGCATTGATCACATGACACACGTCTGAACCACACACACCTCGAAAGACCAGCCATTCGAATATTGGCGGTTGAGGTCAGTCTGACAGGACAACCCTGTTACACAAAGTACAGATTCAATCTGTAAATTATTATTAAAAATATGTTATCAGCATGTCCATAATGTCCTGATGTCCTTAATATGGATGCTACTTAACTACATTTTGTGCATTAGCTAATTCTATGTTTTAAAAATAAATAAATAAATAAATAAAATCAAAAATTATAGTTATCATTGTTAATAATAATCTATTTATTTATTAAATTTAGATTCCGTGGTGATAATTATATCGTTCGGTGTAGCCTAACGCTAAGTGTTTAACATTTTCAGATTTTTTCCAACGTAATATAACGCCACACTTTCAATAAATTCATCACACGTTTAATGCAACTATAAGATTTATAAGTATTATTTCTATATGAACTATAAGATCTATAAGTTCTGTTGCATCAACTTCAAATCTTTGCTAAACCAACCATTTTTTTTTGTAATTATCTAGTTTGATGTATCCAAACATTGAGTTTTTATCAATTTCAGATTTGTCATTAATGTCTTTATAGTTATTTTTATGATTATATTAAATCACTCTCACAGATCTGACTTTTACACAAAATCTCAACTTCCTCAGCTGTAACACACAATCTTTCTTTTTCACACGACAGAAAAATAAAGACACAATTGAAGGACACGATGTTGTACTTTTTTTTTTTTTTTTTTTTATTAAAACCCATAACAGTGCACAGTGTTGATGAAGACGGTTCAGGACGGTTCAGTAGCTCTTGGTGCTTTCGTACGACTCGGGGAACGGCACTGAGATGTGACCCGAGCCCATGACCAACGGCAAGATCCCAGCGTTCGGCACCACGTTCCAGGAGAGAGTGAGAGTCACGTTCTTATTCGCCCTGCGTGTTTAAAACAATAACGTGTATTTTACACACAGTTCCAAATAAGACACAAGGATTTATAACACAGAACCAAGCACTCAAGACTGTACAAAAGGACTCATGGAGAGGCGCACGGACTCACGGAGAGGGGCACTGACTCACGGAGAGGGGCACTGACTCACGGAGAGGCGCACGGGCTCACGGGGAGGCGCACGGACTCACGGGGAGGCGCACGGACTCACGGGGAGGCGCACGGACTCACGGAGAGGGGCACTGACTCACGGAGAGGGGCACTGGCTCACGGAGAGGGGCACTGGCTCACGGAGAGGCGCACTGGCTCACGGAGAGGGGCACTGGCTCACGGAGAGGCGCACTGGCTCACGGAGAGGCGCACGGACTCACGGGGAGGCGCACTGACTCACGGAGAGGCGCACTGGCTCACGGAGAGGCGCACTGGCTCACGGAGAGGCGCACGGACTCACGGAGAGGCGCACAGACTCACGGGGAGGCGCACTGACTCACGGAGAGGGGCACTGGCTCACGGAGAGGCGCACTGGCTCACGGGGAGGCGCACGGACTCACGGGGAGGCGCACGGACTCACGGAGAGGCGCACTGGCTCACGGAGAGGCGCACTGACTCACGGACAGACACACTGACTCACGGACAGACACACTGACTCACGGACAGACACACTGACTCACAAAGAGGCGCACGGACTCACGGAGAGGCGCACTGACTCACGGAGAGGCGCACTGACTCACGGACAGACGCACTGACTCACGGACAGACGCACTGACTCACGGACAGACGCACTGACTCACGGACAGACGCACTGACTCACGGAGAGGGGCACTGACTCACGGAGAGGGGCACTGACTCACGGAGAGGGGCACGGACTCACGGACAGGCGCACGGACTCACGGAGAGGCGCACGGACTCACGGAGAGGCGCACGGACTCACGGAGAGGGGCACTGACTCACAGAGAGACTTACTGACTCACGGAGAGGAGCACGGACTCACATAGAGACTTACTGACTTATGGAGTCAATTTAAGACTTTTTTGTGTGTCAGTTTTGTGTTTAGGAAAATATAAGATGCAAATCATCTTTAAATGCCTTGAGACCATTACTTTAATTTAATGTATATTATTAACATTATATTTCTGTTGCTCTCTAAACGATTTGCCATTCTCAATGTCATGTCTCTGGTTAAAAAAAATATATATATATAAATATAAATGTGTAAAAGGCTCCAATAATTTCAGAATTTTTTTTTTTTACTATTTTTTCTTATTAAAAATCTTTTTAGCCTCCAAAATCGTCTGCGTCATGCAACAGTCCTAAGTTTATATCATTTTGGTCAACGGCATTAAATATTTCAGACCTGAATGTGAATTTTTGTTTATAAACACATTACCCAGCTATGATGTATCCGTTTTTTTAAACTAATGTTATTCCTACACATGGACAATCCATTTACTAGTAATATTTCCGTGATAATTTATTCACAAAACGGTTAAAATAGGTGCGTCTCGTCTTTAGAGGCTGTAGTGTGAGTTTAAAGGTGAATTAAGACATAAGTGATATCTAAATTTAAATAATAATGATGAAGACTGCTCGAACCTCAGGCCATTTCCATCATCAAAGAAGTAGTAATCGGACTTCATATCCTTCAGGTTAAGTTTGGTGTTTTCTCCTCTCAGAACGATCTTGTCCCATAGGACCACCTGGTTCAGTGCCTGAGGAGGAAACACACACACACACACACACACACACACACACACACACACACACACACACACATTAATATAGTATTAATAAAACAGTACAGTGACGCTGTTGTTTCGTATTTTGTATGAAAGCTTACATTGTTTTTAGTTGAATATTCAGCAGACAGATAGATGAAGAGCTCCTTCACGTTCCAGTCAAATATCGGCTTTAGATGTAACGATCTGTTACGGTAAACAACACAAAGATGATCTCACACACACACACACACACACACACACACACACACCACGGAGCGGACGTATTGGACATTTGCTTAGGGGTCCTAGCCAATAGAGGGCCCTCAACATGTATACATTTAAACTCAGTGAGAGATGGATTGGCCTTGATTGGTCTCACACACACACACACACACACACACATGCGCACACACACACACACACACACACACACAGTCAGCTCTCCCTCATGACAGCTAACCAGGGAGGGTGAAGCTGAATCACTCGGAGGAAGTGCGAGCTCTTTTCTAAAGTCTAAACTGGCAACACTGAGAGGAACGCGCTATCTGCCCTCTTCCGCATACACGATCTCACAGAGGTCAGCTACCGTCTCTGTGATGGAGCGGAGAGAAAAACACTAGTGCTCATGCTTTCCTGATGGATTAAAAAACGAGCTCTGAACTAAAACAGAACAAAGAAGACATGAGCACTCAACATGCTGTCCAGCTACACTTTAATGATTTGTTGGTTGTGTTTATGAGGAGAAAATTAAGAAAAGATCCGTTGTATTGCTTTGTGTGGAACAGGATGGCGATTTGCGCCCTGTGTAATCCATCCCTGGTCACGCATTTACAACATTTACATGCAGGATTTGTATGAAAAACAGGCCGCAGACACGCAAAGTCTGCTTTTACATAAAACAAAGGATATCAACAGAAAGGTCAAAGGTCACGAAACCCAAATCACTCCTTTCTCTCGGTCCTGTGAAGTCGTCCACGTTTTTTCTGGAGGGGACAGAAAACAAAAACACACACCAACATGAGAATTAGTCGCATTTAAACACTCACACACACAGCGTCGCTATTCAGGAGCCTGGATCGAGTGTCAAATGTGACGTCCTGAAAATATAGTGCACTACGTAGGGCGCAAACAAACCCTAGATTCTACACTATATAGTGCAATAAAGGTGCATTAGGTAAGACTATATAATCTAAATTATATAGTCTATATAATCTAAAGTACCATTCCTTTGATTTATTTTTCCACATTTCATTTACATTTCTCTAAAATACGTCCTTGAATTCGGCGAAGCAAACCGTCACAAAGCTCCGCCCACCCTCGCGCAAGGATTTGTGGGTAATATTAGCTGGAAAAAAGATGTCCACACTTTGAAAATCTACCGGAAATCGCAGACCATCCGGAAACCTTCAGCATCCTTGTTTCATCATCCTACGATTTGTTACGCACTAATTCTAATCTTTTTAGGACGGATAGCCACCATATCCCCGCCCACATTCACAAAGCCCCGCCCATGTGATCTACGGTGGCCTGTAGATTAGAGTGTCTACAAAACGACAAACAAAAACAAGCATTCCGGTCCGGAAGCTGTTTTCCTAATGGTGTTTTCTCAGCCACATAACGCTGGTGTCCTGAGGTTATGGATTAAACCATATTTATTCATCATGTTGTAGATATTTTGCAGCTTATTTGTACAAGTAAGAACTAAAAACATCTACTGCATTGCACCTTTAATGTGGTGATGTCCGCTCCATTAAAGGACCTTTGGCTCTTGTTACAGCCGTTTGGAGTGTTATGCAAGCACAAACTGTTGCAGAATTTTCAACGTGAAGCAGGAGAAGGTGTAGAGAAGTGAATAAGTGAATGAAATCAGACGGTTAGACTCACAGGAGCACTCTGGAGACGTGGATATTCACCGGGACGCTTCTGTCTCTGAACGCTGTTGTGATGAAGCAGCCGAAAGTGAGAGCCGCCATTACACTCAGAGAAAAGGCGAACAGCGAGTTCGCCCTCGATAAAACCGTATTCATACCTAAACGTTCTTCAAAAGAAACTAATAATAACTCGTTTAAGAAGCTATAGCTCCTAGCTACGCGGGCTACAGGAAGTCTTGTGGGTTTTCCGACGTGTTATTAGCTTTCTTTCCATACCCGTCTTCAGACAAGTCCCGCCTTCCTGCACTCTGATTGGCTAAAGCCTAATCCACGTTATGCTTTACGATTGGTTAACAGAGTACGCCTACGAGCAGAGCGCTGATTGGATGGTTTAAATGTCCTTCACAACACTAGCAACTCAATGATCCACTTTATATATATTATTTTAAATTAATTTAATTTATTAGACGAATTCACTTTATATGCTAGGGGTAATAGACAAGAAATGGAATTTACATTAGTTTACACAAGAGTGTCATTTATTTATTTTAGTGTTATTTATTTATTTATTTATTTATTTTCTTTACATTGTCTCTCTGTATTTTTATAATGATTATTTATTTATTATTATGTTTTTATGCCATTTGTACATAAATGGTCAGTGTAAGCGGTGTTTAAAGGTGCTCTAGAAATAAAATTTACTTATTAACTTGTTTAATTTAGTAGTCTTGATTAAAACCCAAAGTAATATTGTTCAGCTCAATCAAAAAACCTAGCAAGTTCAGTAAATAAACATGTTTCTTTAATACTGCTCCTGCACAATTCACATATTCGCATATAAGCACATTGTAGATTTCTGTAGATCACCTGTTTTTCTTGTTTATGCATCAACATCATGTATCAGCATGAATACATTTTCTATTAGAGGTTTATATTTATATATTTATATGGCATATATACAGTATGTGAGAGATACAAATGTGGAGAGGGTCAAAAGCTCGAATGTTCTTGCTGTGCACGTTACCGAGGACTTCTCCTGGACTATCAACACCACCTGCCAAGCCAAGAAGGTCCAGCAGCGTCTCCACTTCCTGCAGAGGATGAAGTGAGCTCCATCCTGACCACCTTCTACAGGGGGATGATAGAGAGCGTCCTGACCAGCTTTCTCATTGTCTGATACAGGAATTGTGAGAATAGCCGAGAAGGTCATTGGGGGCTCTTGACCCACCATCAACGCCTCTTACAACAACCGCTGCATCCTCAAGGCCACCAGCATTGTGGACGACTCCTCCTACAACTCTCATGAAGTCTTCACCCTCCTGCTATCTGGCAGAAGGTAAAGGAGCGTACGTGTCACCTCAACCAGACTCCACTACAGCTTCTCCTCTGAAGGAGTCTGAATAGTCAACACACTCCTGCTTCTGTATGCTCACCGGGAAAATTTAAACCTTTCTCAACACACACCATCACACAACACCATCACAACCAACCTGCACTTTATAACGCAGCTGTGGGACAATTATTTACTATTATACAACTCTTTTCGCTGCTTGTTATAACCTATGCTTCTCTCCAGAGCCAATTATTTGCACAGTTTTTCTACATAACACTGTTTTTTGTCCTGTCTAGATAATATGCTCTGTCCTTGGTATTTATTGTATTGTTGCTGTTTTTTTGCACACCGTCATGAACCTGTACTTTATAATGCTGCTATATTTAACTGCATGTTTTTCTGCTATGCTTCTCTTCATAGTCGATTACCTGCACTAGTTTTTCCACATAACACTGTTTTACTGTCTTGTCAATTAACACGCACATGCACATGCACGTGTCCCGTGTGTTTACTGTAGCGCTGCTACCACCACGGTTCTGGAGAAACCACATTTCTTTCCAAACTACAGTACATGAGCTATATAAAGGAATGACAATAAAAACCCTCTTGACTTGATATTTTTTCCTGATGATTTGTAAATAAATAGTTGATGGTTATTTATTGGTTGTTTCATTAATGTGGTTTATCATAAATATGGGTTTAGTTGCTTCTATACAAATGCCATTGGTACATTATTATTATTATTATTATTATTATTATTATTAATTCTGTAAAGCTGCTTTGTAACAATGTCCATTGATAAACATGCTATACACATAAAATTGAATAATAATCAAAAAATATAAATAATAATAATAATAATAATAATAATAATTATTATTATTATTATTATTATTATTATTAATGTTGTTTTTTTTTTCTTAATGTCCTTTTTGTTCTTATTATTTTTTATTATTAATGTTCTTCTCCTTCTTGTTCTTGTTCTTCTTATTATTATTTTTTTCTTCCTCTTCTTCTTCTTATTATTATTAATGTCATTGTTGTTGTTTTTCTTTTTCTTAATGTCCTTTTTTGTTGTTGTTGTTGTTGTTGTTCTTCTTCTTCTTCTTCTTCTACTTATTATTATTATTATTATTATTATTATTATTATTATTATTATTATTATTAATTTTCCTCTTGTTCTTCTGCTTTTCATTATTATTATTATTATTATTATTATTATTATTATTATTATTATTATTATTTGACATTTCTGAAGAACAGCAGTGTATTCCTGCATGAACTTTAGGAGATAAACACACTCCTCTTGCTGCTGTAGTGCTCGTGCTCGAATTTCAAATAAGTCACGTGACGTCCAGTAACGAGCATTTTCTAACGGTCGGCTTACAGCGTCACCAAGTGGACTTCTGCTATATTACACAAAAAAATATATCTGTATATATTTATTAATATTTCCCAGAATTTATGATATATTATAACAATATAATTCCATTTGTCTCATTATTAAAAATAAAAAAAGATTTAAATGTATCAGATTTATAAGCAGGCACGTGCGCACCGCGCAGTCTGACCAACGGCTGACCTCAGATCAGCGCGCGCGCGCTTGGTGTTTGGGGGGGGGAGTGGGGGGATTTCCCTGCGCATGCGCAGTTGAGGACGGAAAGTGAAAGTGTTGTGTTATGTGCGCTGGGAGTTTTAGGGGAAGTCTTGCTGTGTGTTGTTCATTTGTTGACAGCAAAAGCAGCAGAAAGTCGCTGATTTAACAGCTAAGAGGAGCCATGAAGGAACTTTCCACCATCTATAAACTGTCTGTTATTGCCTTTGCTCTGCTGGGTGATGGTGAGTAACACACATGCAGACATAAATGGTGAAATATCTGAACTAGCATTGTGATTGTGTGAAATACATAGCAGTGTGATGGACACTAGATCTCACTGGATTTCTTTTACACTGCATGAGAACAGATGACAATACTGCGACATGCAGTGCTCTGTGCTTGTTCCTGTATGGGATTTGATAGGTGTCAAAAATACCCTACTTTTTCTTCCCCAAGTATCAGTTTTCAGTAAGAATGTCTTACAAATGGAACAAATGCAAAATGTCATGCTTATATAATTCAAAATAAAGCTTCTTTGTTGTTTAATAGTATTGTCTGATTTTGTTTCGGAGCTCAGGAATTGTTTTCGCTTTCACATTTCGCTTCCTTGCTGCCAGCTTTTGTTGTTGGCTGCCATTTTATTTGTTCTCTGCCAGCTTCCTGCTTGGAGTTTGAAGTTGTAATTTGGAAAATTGGTGCGTTTTGGCTACAGATTAGGACGGAGAACCGGTTTCACATTCGCTGGAAATGCCTGGCCATCACACCCACCAAACATGTGCAAACACTCAAGCCCAAGACTGCAGACTTCATACAGAGACAACGTCTGCAAGGAGTGTGTGAAGACAAAACCAGCATCCTGAGTTTACCAGCTTGTATACTGTCTGTGGTTTTGTTTCGTCTGTCGCATTCGAATGCTCCAATCGCAAGCTCGGTCAAGTAGAGCGGAGTTCGCTCTCGGATTCCTCCAAAATATACAAAGTAATTGAATAGTGCTAAGAGTTTTTTTTTTTTTTCATGTCAGTCAACGCAAGAAACCAACAGATTTCACCTGCAACATTGTGCCTATTTGTTTTGTCTATAACAAGAAAGAACAGTTCATCAGAACACAAAAAACACTTGACTGACAAATCACTTGAATGGGAAAGGACTTGGTAACACAACAAATATTATATCCTTGATGTAGAAGTGCATCAGTGAGGCATCTTTGCTGGTAGTAAACAAACAATATACTTTATGTTTGAATCCATTTTTTTGGATTTTTACACCATTATTTCCCAATTTGGTCATTCCAATTTACACCCGCTTGCTAGCTCTAGCCCTTTCACACAAAAGCGGTTAACCAGGGAGAGTGAGGCACTTAGGGAGGAAAGCGCTACCTGCCCTCTTCCGCATACAGAAGCCCATGATTGACTATTGTTGCACTGATCATCAGGGGAGAGAGAGCATGCCTTCTTTTCTTGGACTCCTGGCTATGGATATCTGTGGTGTGTTCAAGATTCCTACTTGCATTCTCACAACAATAGAGTGAACACTTTTCTGTTGCGCCAGATGGTGGATTTCAATCTCGTTCTTTTCTTCGCCAATGGGGAACAAAAATCAGGCGATTACAAGCGTTCCTGGTACGATTTTGGTGGGAAAGTATGTAAATGGTCACAATGGTGAGCAACAAGCGATGTTAAAAAAACAGCTAGGCAAAGGTTCAATGTGATGGTCACCTAACAATCGCCAGTTCCCCTGATTTTTATGTTTGTTTTTTGTTTTTTAAAATAATTATTTAAGACACAGCTCTTCCTCTTGTTTTCTTTTGGCTAAAGTTTTCAAGATTTGCCAATTGTCAGGCCCTGCTAGCAAAAGTGAATGCCTCTTTCTTTCCTATTATTATGAATTGACTTCATTGGTTAGACAACTTCACAGTCAGTTTCATTTTATTATCACATTCTCGTATGGTGTGATGGCCACCTAAAGGAGGTTCGGCTACACTCTTTTTTTCACTCTTTCCTGTATATGCTGAATTGTTTTTGCTTGGAGAACTGCGATATGTTAATAAAAGTCAGTTGTGTCTGTTCGGCTGCAGTGTGTAGTTCAAGATGCTCGGTGCTGGAGTGCTGGTTTGTTCAGGAAAAGCCGGGTGGTGGAGGTTTCTCAGCGAAAATGAGCCAGGAGAAATCCGCGCTGTACATCAGAACCGACCCCGACAGCGAGAAGATTGAGCATAAACCTCCATCAGACATCAGTTCCTCCAGAATTTACTACGTGTCTGGTCAGTATAATGTATATTTCGATGTATAAATGAATTGGAATACAGTGACCACTCGCTATATTTGACCACAATGCACTTTTTGCTTTTAATTCTCCAGATCCTGCGTCCACCTTCTGCAGCCCTGCCCTCCATCCACCAGAGGGCACTGTGAACAAACCGCAGTGTGAGATAAACCCTTTCACCCCTCAAGCCTCCATGGTCAAATGGGCCGCCCCTCTCACCTCGTCCGCACAAAGCCCCATCTACCTGAGCGCCGACTGGTTTTCTGTAGCGGCACAAGGTCTTAACGGAGAACTGACGCTGGCCAATGTGATGCGGGCGCCGTCTGGCTCTAAAGAGCCCAGTGGTAAACAGGTCTTATAGTTACAATTTACACACCACAGTGCTGTTGAATTCTGGATTCTGATTGGTCGTAAGGTGTTGATTAATTTTCTAGAACAGCAGCTCTGACAGTAGTGCAGCTGCAAGTCACAGGTTACGATAACGATACGTTATCGTTTCTATAGTAACAACCAACAACTTTACATTTTCTGACATCTTCGGGACAGAGATGTGTACGCTCAGTTTGGTTGCTCGGTAACATGAGCGTTACCGAGCAGCGTTTTTTTTTTTTTTTTTTTTTTTGTAGTGTTGAGAAATTGCTGTTGTATCAGATGAATAAAACACATCATCATGGCTGAAACTGTTACAAAGCACTCACACTGGAGACTCATTCCATAAATTTTAAATTAACGTCTTCTTACAGAAAAAAGCACGATATGTATGCTTACGACATTTTCAGGTTCTAATAATTTGCATGTTGGATGTGAAAGATCTGTAGATGTCGAGTGAGATTTTAGTCACTTAATCAGTTTTATACAGACGTACTAGCAAAATCTTTGCTTTAAAAAAAAAAACAACAATTGTTTTGTATTAACAAATTTGACCAAAAAAGTCACACGATAAAATTAAAATCAGCTGCTTCATTAGAGTTATTTATTTATTTATTTATTTATTTATTTAAATTTCAGGAGTATGATAAAAATGTATCAGGAGTATGATAAAGAATTATTAGTAAATTAGATAATTAGTAAATTGTTCTGTATTTTATACATTGTATAATAACTAATTAGTAGTAGCTAATTAATAAGGTTTCTAATCAATACAGAATAATTAGCGGGCTTTTAAAATGCTCCTGAAATTAAACATAAGCACAAAAGAGTAAATAAATAAATTAACTTCAGGGAAAATTCAGTTTCCCTTAGCTAATTAACTAGTAGTAGTAGTTAACCTCTGAAGTGTGCAACTAATAAAGATTATAACTAGTGAATCAATCAATCAATTAATTTTTAATTTCATTTACTTTTAACATTTCAATATTTTCAACACAATCATATTCTGTCACTCTTTCTCTTTTCCCCCTCACTGCTTTTCTCAGTAATCCTCAGCGTCTCCAGTAAAACCTCCATCGTCCGCTCCAGACTCGGGGAACCGGTTGTCCTGGACCTCAGCTTCTGGGTCGACCCGTCTTCACCTCTGCATGGTTCTGGCTTCGCCGTGGAGTGGCGCTACCAGTTCCGCGGTGAAGGCAGGCTGGTCGTGGCCTACGACGGAAAGAGCGATCGCTTCGCCGAGACGTCAGAGACAGACGCTGACTTGGACATCGTGGGTCTTTACGAGACAGGAAACGCATCGCTGGTTCTGAAAGAAGCCCGAGTGAAGCATGCTGGGACGTACATCTGCACCGTTTACCTTCCTCACCTTCTGGCTCAGGTGGCCTTAGAGCTGGAGATAGTGGGTGAGGTTTCGTTGGTTTTCTCATCGCTAATATTTCACACGTGAGAACAACTGCCCTTAGACTTTCAAATGGAGTTATTCGTAAATCATGCGAAAGAGCATTTACGCAAGCAACGTAGTGTTCGTGAACATTTAGATACGGATTGCGCTGTCACCTATTTATTTCACTTACACACGAATTTAATATCCATTCTGATGAAATCTCAGAAAGCAATCCGAAAGAAATCCATAGAAAACTATCCCTTTGAAAAATAATGGCACCCTATAAAAGGAGGAAGAGTCTAAGGTAGCACGTGCCTAAGGTAGCTGAGGCGCTACAGTCTCTGAGTTAGATTAACACAGAGCTGCACTTAGGAGGCTCTTTTACCGTTTAGTTGTCATTTTGTTGCTTTCAGCTCACTGTGAGCTTTGCCTTTTATGGAGGTTTATGGCCATGGCTAGATCTCAATCAGCTGTAGTATGAGCACGCTCGGTAAATTACGCATGTCATTAGAAAGGAAATCTGAAATGTTCGTAAATCTGGCAGAATTATTTTTTATTCGTTAGACTTTAACTTTATGAAAAACAAACTAACAAATGAGGCACAATATTTTTTTTCTGGAAAAACTGCATCTACAGGAAATTTGTGTAAATTGTGGACTATGTTTTATCACCCATGGCATCACCCAGAAGAGGTTCCTTACTGAGTCTGGATCCTCTCTAGGTTTCTCCCTCCCCTAATAAATAATTTAATCTCTTCTCAGTTGTTCTAAATGTTTTTCTTGGTTTAAATGATCTGGTAGAAGAATCAATTTCTGTACCAAGTTTTATAATAATCGTAAAAATACGGTAAAAAACGGTGTCACTACTACAAGCTGAGGTAAGAGTAGAAGTCAGAAGAATTCGCTCTCTCTCTCTCTGCATATCTTCTCCTTCCTGGTTGCAGAGCCTCCAGCGCTGGCGGTCTACCCCTCCCCTCTGCCGCTGTCTGTCCCGGGGCAGGTGGTGACGGTCCACTGCGAGGCCTCCGGTTTCTATCCCCTGTCTCTGGACCTGGACTGGGAGTTCACTGACGCTGAGGGGAAGAAGCGCTCGCTCGGTCAGGGCAGCGTGACGGGCCACAGGCAGGCCAGAGACGGAACCTTCAGCCAGAGCTCTCGCTTAGAGCTCGACTCGTTTAAACTGGGACTCGGGCGAGGCGGAGAGATCAGCTGCGTAGCCAAACACCAGGGAGGATCTCGACGCGCCACGGTGACTCTGAATGTCATCGGTGAGTCACTGGCTCTGAATAATTGTGGTGAGAATCGTCAGAATCGATCATAATCGATTGATTGATCGGATCGAACGAGAAATATAGTGTAAGTAATATATCACTAATTATAGATGATTTAAACTCTGCTGTTTGTCTTCGCTGTAGCTTTTGAGGCAGAAAAATCAAGAGAATTCGAGCTTGACTGTATGCAGCCACAGATAAAGTGACACGTCACATCACGTAGCAGGGAGCGTTACATTCCAGTTTTGGAATACGAACAATGACGCTGTCGTAAATCTCCTCATATTCGCTCACTAACGAGGCTCGTTTTATAACCAGGACTTTGTCCTCCATGTTCATGTTTCTGTCCTGTTCCTGAGCTTTCGTTGCAAACAGCTTATTCAGGAGGTAAAAAAAAATTCTGAGGTCACTCAACGTTTTTCTGAAAGGTTTTCTGAAAAGGAGTCGACACGGTTCAATCGTGATTTCTCTTTTTTTATTTTTTCTTATCACACTGTGGTCGGTATCTCTTCTTTATACTGAGTCTTGAATCATTTAACTGAACAGATTCAAATGATTCATTAAGACTCATTCCCCAGTTTGGATAATTAAGGGAGTGTCTAAAAAGATGAAAGTTTTTAAAAAGTACTGTCTCACAAATTAGACTAAAAAACAGACAAAAATCATTTGTAATAAAATAAATTTTGTTTATCAACAGTCATTTTAACTAAATTTAACAGTAATACCCAAAATTGTACACTTGTTACACAGTCTATTAACGATTGTTTTTTAAAAATAATAAAGCACGGCTGATGCGTGTTTCTGAGACGGTCCCTTTTGTTGCGTATTCTGAAATACACCTGGTCTGTTTTCTTTGTCGCCAAAAATGTCCAAAATATTTTTGGAGGCTTTATTCAACCCTTTATTTGCGCCCTGTCATTGAAATAAGGTCAATGACGTAAAGAAAACAACACAGGAAATTCCTTCGTCGCAAGTGTGTTTTGCTCATTTCTTAATATCTTCTCACGTTACACACAAAATGGCTGACGAGTAAATATGATCGCTTTTTCTCCCAAAGCTGGACTCTTGAAATGTCTGATATTGAAATGTCACTCATTAAAACATTCGGCTCATGCTTTTGTATGAATACTAGGTTTTAAAATGATGCTTTTGTTTATTTTATTTTATTTTTTTGTAACTCAGCTGTCAGTGCTCCGTCTATCGAGGACTCCATGGCCATGGTCGCTGTGGCTCTTGTACTTTACGGTGTAATAAAGGTCATTTTCTGGACTTTCAGCTCTAACGGTAAGCTACACGTTACTAAATGTGTGTTTGTACCGTTATTTCCACCCCATCGTTGATGAATGCTGGAATCTGATTGGTCAGAAGGTGTTGATTGAGTTTCCTCAGCAGCAGCTCTGGCAGTAGCGCAGCTAGGCCTGCGGGATATGACAATATAATATCGGTATCATGATCAATTATGTTTTTCAGAGATATCACGGATATAGTGATCATATTTATTTCAACATTTTTAAAAAAAAATAATTATAGACTGACTGGAAGCAGCTGACGTGAGGTTAAAAATTTTGTACCTAATCTTAAAAATTGTAAATTGTTCATTTTTTTTAAAAATATATTTATATTATTTATTTTAATATATATTTACTTGTTTGTTTGATTAAAATAAAAAGGTATTTAAAAATAAATAAATACATTTATTATTTATTCAATGAATAAATAAAATACATTTATTTTTATTTAATTGTTAAAAATTATTTCTTGTAATTAAAAAATTAAATCATTAATTAAATCATAAATTTTTTATTTATTTTGTTTAGTTTTTTTTTTTTTTTAAGACTACTACATTCCTGGTAGTTTGTGAGCGATATTGTGATACAGATTGTGTATCGTAGAGTAAGAATCGTGATGATATTTTTGTCGCATCATCCAGTCACGGGTGCACGCGGTCCAATACGTTACGGTTACTATAGCAACAGCTCTCTCGTACGGTGGACGCTCCACATTAAAAATAAAAATGCCCATATAATTATTGATATTTTCCGTGCAGAGACGTTTGTTTAATGTCTATGGAAGGAGTCTCCAGTGTCAGCGCTTTGTAACAGTCAGAGGTAAAACTGTAACTTAAACAGAGGAGTTTACGCTTTGCAGTTTCTCAGGAACAAAAGATGACAAGCTGCTTTTTTTTGTTTTGTTAACCTCAAGAGAGAGAGAAAAGAGAGAGAGGCTGGTGAGGGAAAGACTGTTTATAGCTGCTATAGCGTAAGTGAGAACAGGAAGTAACTTAACTTACAGACGTTCCACAACATTAAATATAACTACAAATAGATAAAAAATATGATTAGTAATTGTTTCATTAATGAATTGTAGTTTATCACATTGATTGTGTGTGTGTGTGTGTGTGTGTGTGTGTGTGTGTGTGTGTGTGTGTGTGTGTTCACATTTCTGTATCTCCATTTCTCCAGGCACAAGCAATGGAGACACCAGTGATAAGGTTTTTTTTTTTTTCTATTTTCTATTTTCTTCGCACATAATTAGCAGCGTGTGAAAATCTGTTTACTGATCACTTTTTTATTTCCTCTGAACTCTTAGAAGGAAAAATAATCGCGGAGCTCGTCATGTCCTGGACGTCTCCTGCTGGACGGCTCTGTCTGGATGTCTCTTCAGTCTGCAGAGAGAAATGAAAACACTGTAAAAAAAAAAAAAAGAAAAGAATCCCCTGTGAATGCATGTACACCTTCTGATTTGTGCTTTAAAAAATGTTTTTTTTTGTGCACTTTGAAATGTTTAAAATGAAACAGAAACTGTGTACTTACTTACGTGTGCTGGGTGTTTTAGGATTCCTTGCTGTGAAGTTGTAATAAAAAAAATGATATTGCTATAAACATACTTCAAAATAGTTTATTTTAAAATGCTTTACTGTCTAGAAGAGTTTAATATTAATAGTGTGGTGGCACTTTTCTAATATAAAACGGTAAAAAGTTAAACAGTGTGCTGTCTTCTTTCCAGTCAGTTAATAATAACTTTTAAAATAATAATAATAATTAGCAAAACATTCACCAAATACTTTAAGATGAATGAAGTTAAGGCAGAGATTAATATCATTAATAGACTTTATTGATGTATCTGTAATCTTCTGTGAGCTCCAGTCAATCAACTGCTTTAAGGAGCTGTTAGCCAATCAGCACACAGGAGGCGGGGTTAGTCTGAAAACGGGTAGGAATATAAAATGACGGTTTTACTATAACACGGAAGTAGATCTTCTTCATGGTTTTAGTGACAAGCAGCGCGACATCGCCACCTAGTGACCAGGATAATGTGCTAATAATAAAAATAATAATAATTATTAATAATAATAATATAATCTGAAGTGTTATTTTCAATATTACATCACAACGTAATGACGCAATTAATTGAATGTAAATAAATAAATAAATAAATAAATTAGTCCAGAATGTAAAATCAGAGGAACATGTGGAAAAGCGTAACATTACATCCTGAAAAATCCGCTCACAGTTTGAGACCTTGGCATTTTAAGCTTCTGTCTGGTGAAGAACGTCCTGAGATACGGAACATCAAAACCTCAACTCTCCACCTGACTAAAGCCCAAAGTACTGAAATGTCCATTTGCAGCTCAACAAGCTGAGTGTAAGGCGCTGTAAGGTTACTGAGATAACTGACAAGTCAAACACACACCAGCTGAGTACAGAGAGAAATATAATTATTCTGTAAAATCAAAATCTCTTTGCTTTTATAAGGTTCTTTATAATGTTATATTATATATAAATTTATATAATGTATAATAAGGTTCTTTCTGTCTGTTTCTTATTCAGTTCAATTCAGTTTTATTTGTATAACACTTGGACATTATCACAAAGCAGCTTTACAGAAATAAATGGATTCAGAAAAATTATGTGAATTTATCCCTAATGAGTGAGCCAGAGGTGACGGTGGCGAGGAAAAAACTCCCTGAGATGATATGAGGAAGAAACCTTGAGAGGAACCAGGCTCAAAAGGGAACCCATCCTCATCTGGGTGCAACGGAGAGTGCGGTTATAAATAAATCCCTTCTGTTATTGTGTACTATAAGGACAAATAGTGCAACCAGTAAATTCATCACAGTTTCCGCAAGAAGTCCAGTTGGTTATAATCTATCCACCGTCCACTGATGGAGTCCTGAGTACGAAGCTGCTCATGGCAACCGAAGCCCCAAAGCCACTACAGCAATCGCAGTCCCAAGCCATTACAGTACAGTACGGCTCCCCATATGAGATCCCCAAGCCATCTCCACAGCCCCCAGGTGGCACCATCCCCAGCAAACCAAACGCTTCTTCAGGCCGTACATATGGGGCCCCAGCAGCAGCGAGTGAACTCAACTGATGAGAACTCCAACCAGAAGTAGGGCATCAGGATGGGTCAGGCAGGTCCAGAAAGCAGAAGGGGCATCAGGATGGGTCAAGCAGGTCCGGAAAGCAGAAGGGGCATCAGGATCACTGGCATCTCAGAAGTGGCATGTGTAGCTCAACAGCGAGTCAGGGAGAAAGAGATGGAGAGAGAGGAAGAGATTGTTGGTTAGCTTTTGTCCTCTAATGGTTAAGGACAATGTACTTTGCATGCAGAGTGCAAGCAGGGACTCCGGCAAGACTAGCTA
>CM074947.1:2388665-2399524 GCA_037577455.1 Pangasius macronema
TCTTGCAGAAGCAGCCGCAGTTCTTCTGGAGACTTTGACTGTCGACTCGCTTCTTATTTCTGCAGTGAAACCCAGCATTTACATTTACAGCATTTGGCAGACGCCAGGGCGACTTACAGTTATCTCATTTATACAGCTGAGCAGTTGAGGGTTAAGGGCCTCGCTCAAGGGCCCAGCAGTGGCAGCTTGGCGGTGCTGAAGATTGAACTCGTGACCTTCCAATCAGTAGTCCAACGTCTTAACCACTGAGCTCCCACTTCCCTGTAAACAGCCTTCATTATGTTTTATTTATTTATTTTAATCTGAAAAGTGTCTCATGTCATCTGCTGCTTTCTTGACTGACACACAAACATTTTTCTGTCACATTTCATTTTATGCTGGAAAACTAATGTTTGGAATCTGAAATGTTTTTGGACTGAATCAGTAATGTAGAAGTCAGAAAATAAACATCTATAACAAAAAAAAAATAGGGTGTCTAAGACTTTTGCACAGTACTGTATATCTATCTATCTATCTATCTATCTATCTATCTATAGCCTACAACACATGTCTTTGGAGTGGGGGAGGAAACCGGAGTACCCGGAGGAAACCCCCGAGGAGAACATGCAAACTCCATGCACACAGGACAGAGGCAGGGTTCGAACCCCCAACCCTGGAGGCAGAGGCGTTAACCTCTAAGCCACCATGCCCCTGTGTAATTTTCATATATGATGTAATTTTCAGAATATTATATAATATCCACTTACTGCACATTAACTTTAAATGTACTGTTGATATTATGTAGTCATCTGTAATATTCTGAGGTAAAGAAACTATTTTTGCCTCCTATTTCTTTTAAACACTGTAATGAACCGAAGCCCTTTTCACCCCCGCGCGCGTTCCCGCTCTCAGGCTTCTCTCCCTGCGTGCGCGCTCCCGTTCCCTCGTTCGTGCTCGCGCCCTCGCCCACGTTCTCATCACAGCACACAAACAAACATGCCTGAAGTTCCAGGCGCAGAGCACGAGCGCTCCGGAAATACAGCCAAGAAGAGAAAGCAGGGGAATTTGGACGAATTGTCCGCTAGGAAGAAATCTCGCTGGGGGATTTTAACTAGTCAGGGTGAGTGCAGAGAGCTTTTCTCTCCCTGTGCCCTTTACCGCACACACACGGCGCACGAGACTGAGGTGGCAAAGTGAGCAGATGCGCAGCTCGTGCTCGTGTTCAGCTGCAGAAATATTAAATTCATGAGCAGTGAATGATCGGCTCATCACTAGATTTTGGTTTGTCCGTCTGTTATGCAAGAACATCAACAACGTAAGCGTGGTGCACGTGATATGGAAAGCCTACGGGTTCAAAAATATCTAAAAATAAATCATGCACTTGACCAGTGGCAGTGTAAGCTTTCAAGGGTCTTTAAAATCATAAGAGGTGTTTCAGAGCTCGCTGTACCTGTCCCTTAGTCTTATACACATCAATATGATAGCAATATAATAGACATTATTATTATTATTATTATTATTATACAACAAAGTCGAGTGGCGTTCCAAGAGTGCCTGAATTTCCCATTCAAATTCAATTTTACTTGCATAGCGCTTTTAACATTGTCACAAACCAGCTTTACAGAAATAAATACATTCATAATTTAAATCAAAGTAAATTGTAATTATGTGAATTTATGCCTAATGAGCGAGCCAGAAAAGCGAGAGCAAGGAAAAACTCCCTGAGACGACATGAGGAAGAAGAAACCTTGAGAGGAACCAGACTCAAAAGGGATTCCATCCTCATCCGGGTGATAACGGATAGAGCGATCAGGAATAAATCCCGTAAAATTCCACTTCCTACTTCAGAACGGTTACTACAGTAGAGCTAATGACATCATCGGCGGACAGGGCAGAGGGTACGTTTTTCATTAATATAACTTTTGACTTAAAATGTAAAAGCTCGTCAGATGAAGGTGAAAAGGAAGAAGGGAAGGCAGTTTTACCAGAAGAACCGTTAACAGGAGTGTATAGATCAGGGTTAGCTAGCTAGCTGAGTAGCCGACATGCTATAACGCGAGTGTGGCTTGTATCGGGATCTGTTTCCACTCCGTACTGTGTCTGAAATGGAAATATCACTTACTCGATATTAATTTCTGGTTTATAGAACTGTTGTATAAAAGCAGTATCGCACTCGCGGTTGTGCGGTTAACCTATTAGCTTGATTAGCGATTAGCTACAGCGCTCACCCTGCGGCGTTGTGCCTACGCTGATACTCAGTATAACCGCATTCGCACTCGCACTCTTTCTCGTACAATAGTGATTAATTAGAATTGCACATGTCTTGCTGTAGAGCATTAGCAGTTAGCAGCAACCCAAAATAAACGTATCAAGTAGCGCAGTGTTGAAAAGAGTGAATCATCTAGGATGATCATCTAGCGTGTTGTCCTTGCTACAGTCAGCTTCCTGTTTCCATTGCATTGGGATTGTATAGCTGTGTTTTCACTGTAGGAAACACTGTAGGCTACAAACATAAACAAAACATGCTAATATTTCAATCACCTCAAGCTCAATCTAAAAAAACGGACATTCTATATTAATAATTCATTCATTAACATATTAATAATTCTCCGTTAGCTAGCCACGGACAGCTCCAAGCTCATCTTCTTCACTATTTAAAATGTTTTCTACACACATTATATAACATTATTATACTATTATACTGAGGTGGGATGTTTTTCATATTATTGAGACAATTTATGCAATAAAAATATGAAATATGAAAATAAATTATACAATAAATTGTTTCATTTAACCAACAATTTAGGAAGCACATTTCAATAGATTTATATTAGATGACTAAAAGTAGAACATGGGATCATTAACATTTGTTATTTTTATTTTTATTTTGTTTTATTTTATTTTTCCGATAGTTTGTCCCTGTTGGCCTTCCATACAGTCCCTCAGTGCCCTCTTTCTACATGCAGCCTGATTGCATATTTTTACACTCATTTCAATTGAAAACTTGGATGATTGTTTATTTTTTATTGATTTTTTAAATTTTTTATATCAACATCAACACAGAAATCAACCTGAATTAGATTATTTAGAACAAAAAATAATACAAGGTGTGAAAAACAATGTGAGCTGAGCACGGGCAGTTAGACAAGTTTATCTTCACTTGATTCGGTTATTTAAATACGAATATTACAACTTTGTTTGAATAATTTTATGTTTATTAAATACTTATGTGTTGAGCTATTGAGCTATCACATGTAAGATTTCAGATCAGCAGAGACAGATGTTAGTTTCAGGAGGTTTTTATCCACTAAAACACTCCTCCATATATATAAATATAAATATATATATATAATAAAAATACATTTGCAGTTGCACTTAAGGAAGGACGTGCTCATCTTCCTGAGAAAAGCTTGACCTTCTGATTGATGAGCTCCACACACATCAGTAGAGTTTGACCTTGACCTCGGAGTCGCATTAGGATTTAATTGAAGTGCTGTTTAGCATGTAGCTCTTCAGCGTTTGTTTACTTCAGCCAGTCCACTAATTAGTGCGCTTAATCTGAGTGCACTGGCGTGTTTGCTGTAAATAGCGGACGTGGGGAAGGGCTTGGGAAATGTGTGCTATGTTTAGATCAGGACATTTGAACCTGTCAGGCAAAGAAAGTCATACAGCCAATGCGCTTTGGTGTGAAGGAGCAAAACAGACCGAGAGCACTTCATTAATCAGCCTTAGAGTCTCGTCTACATTTTAATCTCTTAATGCGTAATTACAGCAGCAGAAACGTCTAGACCCAAGTGTGTGTCTGTGATTTTTGTCTCCTTAATCATTGGCACTTATAACCTTCAGTGCGAGCCGTGTGTGTCTGCGAGCTGGAGCTGGAGCTGGAGTTCCTCTCTGCTGTAAACTCAGGGGCTAAACACTTTGTCGAATATTAATGAGCTGCCATTCACTCACACAGAAAGGCTCCTGAGTGAAGGGAAAATTCCCACAATCCCTCAGTGCTGGAAACCAGTAAGAGAACAACACTGGCAACAAGCAGGACATCTGTTACTGGGAGAACTGGGCTGCTGTTACTGGTGCTGTTACCTCACGTGTGTTTTGTACTTGAATTATTAAGTAATTCATATATTGCTTAATTATTTAGTAAAATGAATTACTTATGTACTTAATTAATTAATTACTTTTTTTTTGTTTTGTTTATCACACCCATGACCCGGGAAAAGAGGTTAATAATAAGTTAATAATAATTAATTTAATTTAATTTAATTTAATTTATTTTCTTTCTTTCTTTCTTTCTTTCTTTCTTTCTTTCTTTACATTTTCCTCAAATCCAGTTTTGACCGATTCAACATTATACACAGTTAATTGTATTATATATAATTTATTGTATATAAATTGATAAACTGCAGATTTATAAATTATAAAGTATAATGTTTGTAATTTATAAAATCAATACATTTTTATTTCTATTGATTTTTTTTTATATTAAATTTTAGTAATATTGACTGATCATAGGGCTGCACAAAAATATATATCGAAATCGCTGAAATTGCTGAAATATCGCAATATACAGATCACAAGGGTTTCAATACTTCAAAAAGTTACAGAAAGTCAAGGTTTTAGGGCGAATTATTATTATTTAACAAGTCGATTTTCTTTGATACCGTGCAGCTAAATTTCTTCTTCTTCTTCTTCTTCTTCTTATTATTATCATCATCATATTGAGAGGAAAGCAGATGAAGTAGGCCCTGCTGTTTAACCAATGCTTGAAGTATATCTGAGGTTCACTGTTTGCCAACATTTCTAAAACCAGCCCCAGGTGTGTGTATGCACACACACCATTCAGACCGTGTGTTTATTCTCTTTATACGAGTCAGACACGTTTGCGATCAAGCCGCATTTGGTCCTCAACACAGAGCACCAGAGCAGTGTGTTAATACAATGTAGTTTGAATTTAACCGCTAATATGAATGAATCTACAGACACGTGAAAAGCCTCATAGAGCCAACAGTTTTGTGACGTAATTTCCCATAACCATAAAGATAGACCTGGTTCAGGTTTCTTTATCACAATCCATCGTCATAACTGATGTATGATCAAACTCCAGGAATGCTTCTGCAGCGTGAAGATGACGGGCGTGCTTTCGTTCGCAGGCGGTCATGTCGTACTCGTATCAGTGGCTAGACGTGCCGTGGGGAGATGGAGACATGGGTACGTACGGCGCAGAAAGCTGGTCTTTTTCACAGAGGGGTGAGGAATGAGGGCTGGGTAAGGTTTGGCATTTGCATGTGGACACTGCCAGGTGGAGACTGTACTATATATAGCTGCGGTCAGAGGAGAGGAATCCGTAGGGAAATATTCCTGCCTGACTTTATCTGCTGAAAACGGGTGTGTTTACAGAATAGAGCTACAAATCGCTGAGTCATTTTACACTGAACGACTGATTTTAATCTGTTGTGCTAAAAGTCCACAAAATTTAAGATCTGCAATCAAAATATGAACCAGAGCTACAAATCGCTGAGTCATTTTTGTGTTAAAAGTCCACAAAATTTAAGATCTGCAATCAAAATATGAACGATCAAAAGGATATATTATAATGCAAGGAGTGGGAGGTGATATCATGTAATCTGATGTAAATGATGTCACTCGTTTTGCAGTTTAACAGCTTGTGAAGCAGGCTGTTAAATATTACGCAAATATTTAATTTTCACTTACATTTACTTATGGTACACATAGGAAAAGTAAGAGCAGCTCATTGAAAATAATCATAAAGCATTTATAAAATTCCTGCATCAGCTATTGTCAGAAGCAAGACGGTGGTGGTGCCGTGACCCGGATGGCGCAGGAGAGCTGTTGGCTGGATTTGGTTCCGGTAGGAGAGGAGAAGAGTCAGGAGTATGAGAGAGTATAATCCTCTGAGAGATGACAGGTCGTTTTGGGGCATTTAGGGAATTTAGGGAAAAATTCCAGGAAGAATCCTAACTATAAAACCGGTTCATGGATTAAGCGAGGCACAGAAGGGCCTGATTGGGCTGAGTTTGATTTTTAAGGAAGTGATATATGAGGTCGCATAAAGCTGAGTCTGTTGAATGTAGTGTTTGAATCATATCGTGTGTGTGTGTGTGTGTGTGTGTGTGTGTGTGTGTGTGTTATAGGCTCATGGGCGGACCGATCTCCACTCCATGAAGCTGCAAGCCAGGGACGCCTTCTGGCCCTGAAGACTCTGCTCTCACAGGTGTGTATACGCACGCACGCACACACACTCGCACACACACTCACACACACACTTTTCATTTGATATACATTTTCCTCCCGTCAGGGTTACAATGCAAACCTTGTCACCATCGATCACGTGACTCCACTGCACGAGGCATGTCTGGGCGACCATGTGGCGTGTGCCAGAGCGCTCATCGAGGCTGGAGCTAATGTAAGTCCTTACACGATCATGGAAAATACTGACTTCTGATTGGCTGGCTCTTATTCTGTCGTACTGTGATACCCGTAAACATCTGGAACTGAATCGTTGCTCCACTATGAAATTATTCTGAAAGGTATTCATTTCCGTTTCGCTGCTGTGCTGTTAATTGATAACTGAAAATACGTTAATGAGTATGTTAAGGAGTTAAGGAGTCTCCAGTGTCAGCTCTTTGTAACAGGAAGTTTTCTGACATCTTCAGGACAGAGGACAGACTTTTTAATTCAAGAGAGAGAAAAAAGAGCTTGGTGATATAGGTTGGTGATTATAGCTGCTCTAACGTAAGTGAAAACAGGAATGAACATGTTTTTTGGACGTTCGACGACGCTAAATGTAGCTACAACTGGACAACGATTACAACATGCCATTCCTTAATGAGTTAAAACTTGTAATTGTGGTCAGATTTGTGTGGTATAAAAGCAATAAAACACTCTGGGATTAAGAAGCCACGAGCGAACAAAATACCAAGAATAGACTTCTTCTGTAAATTAAAAGGTGTCTTTTGTCTTTTTATGAGGTTCTTTGTCAGTAGGGGAAATGACATTCACCTGTGTGTGTGTGTGTGAGATGTCACACACAGGACATCATGAATTTAAGGGTCACATGACATTAAATGGAGTCTGAGTGCTAGTGGTTTACTTCCTGTATTTTAATTTTTTAGAAAAAAAAAAAAAGCCTAGGGGTTGGTTATGCAAACCAAATGTGTATGGTGTTGTGTACAGATCCACTATTGTGTGTGTGTGTGTGTGTGTGTGTGTGTGTGCTAGGTGAACGCTACCACCATCGATGGAGTAACTCCTCTGTTTAACGCCTGTTCCGCGGGCAGTGCCACGTGTTCAGAGGTTCTGCTGGAGCACGGCGCTAGCCCCCAGCCTGAGCCGTGCCAGCCCTCGCCGATCCACGAGGCCAGCAGCAAAGGTGCTCACGTCCTGCATCAAAAAAAAAAACGCAGCCTGCATGTAATTGTGATATATTTTTAAACAAGAAAATGGATGCTACACCGCTAACATGAGCTTTGTGTTCAGGAAGGACGGCGTGTGTGGAGGCTCTGATATCGTGGGGGGCTGATGTGGATTACGACATTCCTCACTTAGGAACACCACTTTACATCGCCTGCGCCTCCCGAGAGCTGCAGTGCACACGCAAACTTCTAGATGGAGGTCTGGGCAACAGATCAGACAACCAACTAACTAACTAACTAACTAACTAACAGCTAATCTGAATTTAGTTTTAGTCTTTTAATAACAGATAACAGTCCGAATTTATAGTCACATTTTAGTAACTTGGTTGTTAGCTTTAGTCTCGATTTAGTTCACAGAAAACTAGAGCAGCTTTAGTCATCTGAAATGGAATGTTCTCAGCATGATTTAACGCCGCTCTAACACCGCTCTAACGCCACTCTAACGCCGCTCTAACGCCGCTCTAACGCCACTCTAACATTTTAACACTTTCATAACTCTTTAATATTTAGATATTTCGATATTGCAACTCCCAGTGCACATTTGACATCCTTTTTAATCCTGTGAGAAATGGCGAAAAGGTGAGAAACGGCTAACTTCCTGTAGCGCTAGGTGTGAAATAGCGCACTGATGTTCCTGTAGCATTGAGACAAAATAAAAGAAACGAGGTTAAAAAAAGTTGAAGAAAAAAAGTCCTGAAATAATGTTGAAAAAAAATTGGAGGAAAAATACGTAGCAAAACACGTGTGGGGAAAAAAAGTCATTAAAAGTTGCAACACAAGGTCAAAACGTTGAAACAAGTTTTAAAGTTAAAAACAAAAAAGTTTGAGAAAACAGGGTGGTACGATGAAGCGTGGCTTCTTATGTTTAGCAATTTGTCTTTTAGTTATTAAAGAATGTGAAGTCATACTTTTTATCCATTTTTTTTGTTACAGTTAATGTTGGGGAACAACCCTGAAGCAAGTTAGATCCTGTCTTTGCTTGCGTTATACGTTATAACTTCACCATATCGATAAATGTACGTCTTTTTTATAATCCAGGAGCTGTTGCTATAGAAACGATAACGTATAGTGCATTCATATAAACCTGTGATTTGCAGCTGCACTACTGTCAGAGATTATTAATCGGGTGATTACGTTTTATGTGATCAGGAAACGTCACGCTTTACTTCGCAGGCGCTAACGTACAGAAGGGGCGTTTCCTGGACACGCCCCTTCACGCCGCCGCGCAGAAAGACTGCCCCGAGATCGTCAAAGTGCTGCTGGAGTTCGGCGCCAACATCAACGCTCGGAACCTGGAGCTGCAGAGAGCGGTGGAGACGGCGCCCCCTAGCAGCCTGGCAGAGCGCGTGCTACTGCACTACGAAGGTAAACGCCATTCTTTAGCAGATTCCTGTTAAATAAATAAAATAAAAACGACGGGATCATAACTCTATGATGTGTGTGTGTACAACCGCATAAGGACAAAAATGACAAATTATATGAATATGATTTTGTCTCTTATTCCAAATGTCGTCGATCAGCTGAGACGTGTTTGGCGCCTCCAATTTGCTTCAAACTGGAGCTACAAGGCTAATGTAGCTAACAAGTAATAGCGGCTTATAGCTACCAGTTTAGCGCGTTGCATGTGTTGCACGCCCAGTCGGCTCTGAGCAGTTGTTCAGTGTCTCAAACAGATTAACTGATGTGTTTTCTGACTTCGCACAACACGCTGCTATCTAAAAACATGGACCAAATGATGTCACGGAGATTAAAAACAGTCCTAGTGATGTCACTTCCTTCTTTACCTTCACATCAGCATTAAGGGGCGTGGCCGAGAGTGTGAAGGTGGAGTTAGTGTGGTAGAGGTGTGAGTGATAGTAATGTCTCGGCTCCTCTGAGGTGAGTGTGTGGTGAGTTAGACGTTCAGATTGCATGATGCTAAACATGCTTCAGCTGTTCGTTAGCGATGTTAGCCTTGTAGCTCCAGTGCACAAGCAAAGTGTTTGAGCTCATCAGTTACACTGGAGGGAAAAGGGACATTCTATTGTTGGTAATCGGTAGCTGCTAATTATACGTGTGTGTGTGTGTGTGTGTGTGTGTGTGTGTGTGTGTGTGTGTGTGTGTGTAGTTACTCCGCGCTCTCTGAGTGAGCTGTGCAGGTTGTGTATCAGAGAGTATCTGGGACGCACGAGGCTTCATCTCATCCCTCAGCTCCGACTGCCACCTCTGCTCCACAGATTCCTGCAGTACAGATAGACACCCGTCTCTCTCTCTCTCTCTCTCTCCATCCACCTATTCACTTTGTCCACGTGTCTGTTTCTCTCTCTCTCTGTACCTGTTTCTGTCTCTAACTGTCTCTCTCTCTCCATATATCTCTCTATCTACATTTCTCCCTTTCCCTGCACCCGTCTCTGTCTCTTTCTCTCTGTCTTTCTGTGTCTCTTTTACCAACTGAATCTCTCCATCTTCATCTGTCTCTCTCTCTCTCCACCTGTCTCTGTCTCTGTCTTTTTCTGTCTGTCCATCTCTCTCTGTGTCTCTCTCTACAGCTGTCTTTCACTCCACCTCTCTTGTCTGTCTCTCTGTCAGTCTCTCTCTCCACCTGTGTCTGTCTCTCCATCTGTCTCCACCTGTCTCTTTCCCCTCCTCTCTCTCTCTCTCTCTCTCTCCACCTGTCTCACCAGCCTGTTCCTGTCTTGTCCGTGTGCATCTGTCTGTCTCTCACTCCACCTGTCTCTCTCTCTCTCTTTCTCTTTCTCTCCACCAGTCTCTGTTCCTCTATCTCTCTTCCTGTCTCTTGCTATCTCTCTGCCTGTCATTTTATTTTATATTTTATCTCTCCTTTTACCTGTGACTGTGTTTTCAGATTTCTTGTTGTTTATTTTGTCTCTCAAGTGCATTTATTATCTTCTTTATAACACAAAAGAATGGATTGCTTGCTCTTGATTTAAATATGATGTCTATAAAAAAAAAACATTAATTTCGTTTAATGTATCACAATTCACGATGTTTAACGTCACTCCGTGTTCATGAGGACGTGTCTCGCACCACGCTCACACTGGCGAGGGGAAATGATGAACTGTAACGCACTATACTGTGTATTATGCATTTTTCTACAATTTTGTATTCAGTGCTTAGACGTACACCACACACACCATATCCTTTACAGAGTGACACTCATTTTTCCTCCTCACGGTTTTCTTTTTTTTTTTCCTTTCTTACCTTTTAAAAGCTGGAAAGTTTGCAGTCAACTGTAACTTCTGTTGTAGTCAATCTGTCCTTCTGTTCTCTTCTCACATCTCACCCTGTTTGATCTCGTGGTGTGTTCAACCTGCCGAGTGTGTATCATAATCACAACTGTACAGCGTTTTACTGAAACCTCAGCATGTCTACAAATATACAGGAATAAAAAATGGAAACGTTTAATGATGTCCTTTCTTCTTTCATTCATTTTCTTCAGTCTTC
>CM074947.1:2413640-2428603 GCA_037577455.1 Pangasius macronema
CACTCCAACCTTCACACACCATGTCTTCATGGAGCTCGCTTTGTGCACAGGGGCGTCGTCATGCTGGAACAGGTTTCGGCCTCTTAGTTCCAGTGAAGGGAATCTGAATTGCTACAGCATTCAAATACATTCTATACAATTGTGTGCTTCCTAATTTCCTGAAGTTCCTGAAGCTATACCAAATAGAGAAAATAACAGGAACTAGGATAGAAATCTCCACCAACACACTGTTGTTTTGTTAAGCAGGAAGATTCAGTAAGTAACCTCGCATTAGACATGCCCAGTTTGGTCTCAGGAGCAATCAGTTTCTGTTTCTTGAGAAGTGATCGACTGCTGTGAGGAACCAAAAGGAGCTTCAAAAATCCCCCAAAACTGCCTTCTGTCTGGGCTTTTCTCTTATTACAACATAATTAAGGTGTTTATAATGTAGGAATCGCAACATTTAAAACAGCGTTTAACTTCTTAGTAACTACCTAAAACCTCTTGCTCTTCTATCAACTCTGTTAGGGTTTAAAAGTCCAGTACCAAAAAAACTGCTTAATTTAAGCACTTATAATAATCTAGTACAAGATATAATGACGTCCGAATGAACAAATTATAAGACAATCATTCATTTTTTAAATAAATATACTTGTAGTTCTTCTATAAAATGAGAAGAAGAAAAAAACAAGATGAAAACAGCGATAAAAAATGGAAGACTGTGTAATTCCCTTGATTGCCACTGATATGGTGAATTTTTCTGTAAGTAGATGTTTACTTAACATTTACGGAAGGAAGGTAAAGCTGTAACTTTAAGTTTTACATCTTTTTTTACAAGTATTTTACAATTACTTACTCTTCAGGACAGAGGAGTTTACACTTTTTGTGCTTTTCTTGGTAACATGACAAGCTGTGTTGTTACAAAAGAGAGACTGCTTAGGGAACGACTGTCATAACAGGAAGTAACTTATTGGACACCATTCCACAACATTAAATGTAACTAAAAATGGATAAAATATATGACTAGTCATTCTTTAACTGGCAAACAGCTGTGGTATAAGAGCCATCTGGGGAAACAGTAACTCCTCATCAGTATTGCTGAAATGATGATCAACTTCCATTTGGTTTGAAATTGTAAACATATGGGGTGCACTTACTTTTTCACACCATGAAAAGAGTTTAAAGAGGAAGTATATAAAGGTCAGAGCGTGATCATTTCCATTAAGTAATCCCATAATGCTAGATTAAACAGAGAACGAAATCCAGCCTGTCTAACAGCAGCCTGCTGTTGTGTGTCCCTAAGCAACCTCCCATTAGACACGCCCACTCCGGGCTCAGGACCGATCAGTTTCTGTTTCCTGAGAAGTGAGGACTCACTGGTAGGAACCAGAGAACGAGAGGAGAAGGAGCTTCAAACACTGCAAAAAAATCAGTATGTGTGCACTTTATATCTTTAACAGAATGATGATGGTTTAGAGTGAATGTGTTTATTACTACTGAACTGTACAGGGAATAGAAATGTATCTGAATGTGCACTGTGTTTATCGGGCAGCTAATCACCTGTGTACAGTTTAAATCTATCTATCTATCTATCTATCTATCTGTCTGTCTGTCTGTCTGTCTGTCTGTCTGTCTGTCCAAGTGTCTTTATCTGTCTCACTGTGTCTGAATGTCGGTGTCTATCTATTTGTCTGTCTGACTGTGTATGTCTATCTATCTATCTATCTATCTATCTATCTATCTATCTATCTATCTATCTGTCTGTCTGTCTGTCTGTCTGTCTGTCTGTGTGATCACCTGTCTGTCTGCCCAACATGGTCTATGATAAGGATGATATGTAAGCGTTGGTGAGGTCAGCAGGTAGTTTAATGTTTGCTGTGTATATGCCCCTGTGTGATAAAGCCTGACCATGCCCAGAGTGCGGACGCTGAATGAACTGTCCCAGCTGCAGGAGTCTGGATTCGGCCGGCCGTGGCCAAGACATGGCCTCAACCTGCTCTACTGGTTTGTTAACAAATATATTTATTTCGATGACGACAATGAGATGTGCTGGCGTTACGATCCGGAGAGAAGATTTTACGGCTTCCATCCGTTTGAGAACAGATACGACGGGAATGTTCGTCTCCTGCCTGATACCGACCTTCCTTATTACGAGGTGGGAAATCTGAGCAAACCAAGAGCGCACAGGCTGCCCAAATACGTCCGGAAAGATTACACCGGCATCCATGACGACAGTAATACAGACCGCATCATTGTCAGCGTCGAGGATGAGTATTTTGACAGAGTTTATGTGACCGAGCACCTCGGCGAGTCGAACTACAACTCCCACGGCACCTACCGCATCAGCAGGGGTCTCATCAAGATCATCCAGGATTACACACGAGATGGCTTTCTATCTGAAATGGGCTTCTGAAGATCGTTACATAAATACTTAATACTTTCTTAATACAACATCTCATTTTATGCTGCAGTTATATACAGACATATTTACACACATATACACACATTCCCATTATGCTATACATTTAAATTCTGGTATACAACAGCGCTGTTGAATTCTTGAATCAGAAGGTGTTGATTAATTTTCTATAACAGCAGATCTGACGGTTGTTCTGGCTGTAACAAATCACAGGTTTATACTAATGCAGTCGCTCTAATGCCTTATCGTTTCTATAGTAACAGCTCGTTCACACTGACGAAGTATATGCACTAAGCCATATTATTGTTAAAAGACATTTATTTCACTTTTATGGAAGGAGACTCGCAGACGTTCAGCTTCAAATTGTGATGTGATCAAACTGTAATGGCAAATCGCTGTGGTAATAGAGGAATAAAACACTTGGGGACATGCTGCTATAGGAACCTCGGGGTGGCAAAGGAAGCTCCGCCTTCATCAGGCCACCCTGGCTTGGATTATTTTCTTTTCACAGCACAACACTAAGTGTTTTATTCCATACCTTCCTCAAAGTATGAAGCTATGAAGGTCTGCGCTATGACGTTGTTATAAAGCTCACACGTACAGCTTAAGTTCAGTCGTAGTCAAAGTTCATCTCACAAAGCCATTAATGAGCAGGAAGCCAGAAGGAAGAAGCTCGCGTTTTGCTCTTTTTTTTTTGTTTTTTTTTAAATTGTAATTCTTATGTATGATGTTTGTGCTTATTTTATTAAAGCTGTTTTTGGACATTGTTTCTAAATCTACACGTGAATTCAAAAATTGTGACTAGTGCATTATTGCTATGTAACATCATGTCAGTTAGTGACCTTTTTTAGCCCCGCCCCCAAGTGGACCAGTCCTCCATTTTACAGATATGTGGGTGGGGCTTGCTTTGGGGGAGGAAGAAGAAAGCTTGTCAATTGTTTCCTTACAAAAAATAACATTCACCTGAGTGAGAGCACCAGCAAAAAATGATTTTTTGAAGATGTTTGTTGGTTAACCTTTTAATCGCGACTACATACATTTGACATCAATGTTGTAATAAATGGAAAATTGTAACATGTTATAAAAAGTTGAAATAAAACCTATTTTGCTAACACCAATATTTGACCTTCTGAGCATGATCTTCACTGACTGAGTTTATGTTGAAGTTTATTTGTCATTGACATTGACATAGCTACTAGCTAAAGTTAAACATTATATTAAGATGTAACTTTAAAAAGGTTAAAGTTTAACACTTTAACACAAGTGATAGATTTGCATTCATCCAGTTAGAATTCTAGGCAATACGTTTAATCAAATCTTCAGCTGATTCTTCTGTCGATTCTACTTTGTGCTTTGTGTGCAAATGCTAAACTTTACACGTCATTTCGCACGTGAATCGTTTGCATAAAACGTCACGAGTCACAACATGGCTCTTGCTCTCCTGAACTCTCAGCGCACTTCCTGTAAAGACACTGTTCAGAGGAAATCAGTTACAATTCTATTAAAAACAGTACGTATAAAGCAATGTTTTTTTTCATTTAAAAACTACTGTACTGTGTAAATGTAATGTTTCAATCTTATTACTTTTTCATAAAATTGGATTACATATAAGTCAGATCCATAAGTATTTGGACAGTGCCGTAATTTTGCGTCTTTACGCCATTTTTTTTTCAGAGTCCCTCCATATTCACATGCTCAAAAGTAATTGGACAATTGACTGATAAGCAGCTTCATGGCCAGCTGTGGCCTGTTTCCTCATTGTTTCATGAAGGGGATAAAAGGCCTGGAGTTGATTCCAAGTGTTGAATTTGCATTTGGTGGCTGTTCACGAGACTCAATATACTGTCCAAAGATGAAGGAGGCCATCATTAGACTGAACAAACAAAACAGACCCATCAGAGAGATAGCAGAAACTTTAGTATTGGCCAAATCAACTATTCGATACATTCTTAAAAAGAAGGAATGCACTGGCGAGCTCAGCAACACCAAAAGGCCTGGAAGACCACGGAAAACAACTAAAGTGGATGATCACAGAATTCTTTCCTTGTTGAAGAAAATCTCCTTCACAACATCCAGCCAAGTCAAGAACACTCTGGAGGAGGTAGGCGTATCACTGTCAAAGTCTACAATCAAGAGGCACCTTCATGAATGTAAATACAGAAGGTTTTAACTCAAGATGCAAAAGACTGCTAAGACTCAAGAACAGAAAGGCAAGCAAAATTTGCACCAGAATGACGGGAAGAGAAGAGTATGGAGAAGGAAAGGAAGGGCTCATGTGGTGTTTATTGATGATGTGACTGGGTATTTCAACTACCAGGAGGACTCTGATAAAAGTTCTGACAAGGACGAGGCCATCAACTTTTGGGAATATGATGAATCGTTACAGTTGAAGAAACACACACTCCTACAGTAAGAGGGAGGAGATGGTCACTGCTGCAGATGTTACCATGCTTTAGACGCTGTGTATAGGTGACATATCCTCACACGTACACTCATGGTCCTGTAGGTTCATGTTCAGCCTCTTGCTCTAACCTTAACTGTAACCCTTCATATAATTTGGCCACATAACCACGAGCATACTACAACACAGCATATAAACGAAATATCCCATGCAATGAGTAATCATATGAGCTAAGACATCACTGCAATACTGTTTTTCCCCCTGCTTCAGGGGTTTCCTCAGGGAACTCCCGTTTCCTCCCCCAGTCCAAAGAAATGCACTGCAGACAGATTGGCATTTTGAAATTGTCCTTAGTGTGTGAATGGGTGTGTTAGTGTGTGTGTGTGTGTGTGTGTGTGACTGTGCCCTGTGATGGGTTTGCACCCCGTGCAAACGTAGGATAAGTGGTACAGAGAATGAATGGATGGATGGATGGATGGATTCTATAATGGTTATCTTGTTCAAAACTTGTTATTTAAAATAGAATAATCACTAAAATAATAATGAATATTTATTATTAATAAATTTATGCATAAATGACTGATTTGTTTGATTGAACTGTAGTGAATATGTTTAGCAGGATCTGGTGTTGACTCTGTTGTTGATTGTACTTTGCACTTTCTTTGCAACGGACAAAGTTCACGTATCATTCTACATGCGAATTGTTTGTGCAAAATGTCATAATTCATGCCACAGGGTGTATTTTGCCTGTGAAGTGCAGCATGACAGGCATTTATAACCATTTGTATAGATATTAAATCAACTTAATTTTTGTTTGTTTGTTTGTTTTTGCTTAATTGTAGCTTCTGCTCTCCTGAACCTTCACTGCACTTCCTGTAAAGTCGACTCTCAGTGATACGTCCTGGACCTCTGACCATCTGATTGTTGCTGTTCCGAGAAAACAATCTACAATTCCTTAAAAAAGAGTAAGTACACAGAAAATAATTCTTACATTACAACAGCTAAATCTTTAAATGTAATGTTTCTTACTAATCTTATTTATTTAGCACTTATCTGTCACTAATGCCAAAAAAATAAATATAAAAAAATAAATAAAATATATATTTGAAATAAGTCGTTTTTTTCCGTTGCGTAAAAGCAGCAGCCTACTTAAGGTCATGTATTTTTGTGAAAAACAACACAGCTGTGATATCCTCGTGACAACACACTCCCTGTGGTGTCTGGACAGACGCTAACATGGACACGCCCACTGTTTCAGACTCTAACACGGACACGCCCACTGTTTCAGGACGGATCAGTTTCTGTTTCCTGAGAAGTGAGCGCGCTGTGAGGAAGCCGTAACAGACGTGAAATCAGAGACACGAGTGAAAACCAAAAGCGGGATGCGCTCCAGATCTGCCGTGACCCTGCCCAAGATTACTGAATCAACAAATAAAATAAACCTATATTTAAGTAGAAGAAAATATTCAACATTTTATGTATAGACTCTCCGAGGAATTTACCATGAGCAACCCACGGACGCTGAAGGATCTGACTGATCTGAAGAAGTCGAGATTTGGTCGACCTTATCCACGACACGGCCTCAAGCTGCTGTACTGGTTTGCTAATGACTTCATTTTCTTTAACAACAACGATAAGATGTGCTGGCACTACAATCCAAAAAACCAATTTTACGGCTTTCACCGATTTAAGAACAGGAAGGACAGAAATGGCGTTAAACTTCTGCCTGATGCGAACCTCGCCTACTACGTAGTGGGCAATCTGAACAGCGCAGGAGCGGACGAGATGCCCGATTACGTCCGCGAAGACTACGGTACTTTTAAAAATGCTAACAACATGGACCGCATCATAGTCAGAGTTGACGATGAGTGCATTGACTGTGTCTATGTGACTGAGCACAGTGATCGGACAGATTTCAACAAAGAAGCCACCTACTGCGTCAGCAAGGAGCTCATTATGATTATCAGGGAACTGACCTTAAAGGACTTTCTCTCAAAAGCTAGGTATTCAAGATCGCTAATGGACTACGGTCAGACAACTGGGCCTTCGAGACCGCAAGAGGACTACGGTCAGACAACTGGGCCTTCGAGACCACGAAATGACTACGGTCAGACAACTGGGCCTTCGAGACCGCAAGAGGACTACGGTCAGACAACTGGGCCTTCGAGACCACGAAATGACTACGGTCAGACAACTGGGCCTTCAAGACCACGAAATGACTACGGTCACACAACTGGGCCTTCGAGACCACGAAATGACTACGGTCACACAACTGGGCCTTCGAGACCACGAAATGACTACGGTCAGACAACTGGGCTTTCGAGACCACAACAGAACCCTGATCGATGCTCTGGGAGGGACGAGGTCACCAATTTTTGGGATGATAATGAATCAACAAACTGCTGCAGATGTGTCATACTTTAGACTCTGTGTATAGGTGATATATCATCAAATGTACACAAACTGTACAGGAATTTCAACCAATCACATGATTTCTGTCAGTTCTAGGAATATCTACAAAATTCGCTCTCTTGCTGACCTTCATACGAGTGCGACCCTGTTACAGCACAGCTGATGTGTATACTGTATAAACTAAATATCCCATGCAATGAGTGAAAACATGTGATTGCAATATTTTTTACAAACATGAAATGTTTTCTTATTTTTCCCACAAAACCCTGGTTTCAAAATGATCTGTCCCTATTATCTGTCATTGTTATTAATGTGTTAAATATTAAATATCCACAGCGCTGTTGAAGTCTGGATTCTGATCGGTCAGATTAATCGGGTTGATTAATTTTCTAGAGCAGCAGCTCTGACAGTAGTGCAGCTGCAAATCACAGATTCATATTAATGCATCATACAGGGACTTGTATGTAGACTTTGTAAAATGTAGACTTGTAAAATTCTAATAAAATTAGATTAAAAAACATGTTTTTATCTAATGGTTGATAAGGTGGAGTTTTCTGTAAAGAGACACTGAAAAACAGTTACAGTACGCGAAGAGTCTCCAGTGTCTGTGCTTTGTAACTGTCAGAGGTAAAGCTACAACTCTAAGCTTGCAGAGACATGAGGAAACTGTGTTTAATGCTTTCTGTTTTGTCTTCTTCCTTTCCCTCAGTACTGGTGGGTACTGCACTGTTTATAGCTTATATAACACCAGTAAGAACAGGAACTTGTTTCACAGACATTTCAGAACATTACATTTAGCCATTCTTTAATAAACATACAGTTTATTGGTGGGAGGAGCCAGTGAGGAAAACATTTCTGTTTGGAAATATCTCAAGCAGATTGTTCTGATGTCCTTACAAGTCATTACAAATATATAGGGGTGACTTGTTTGCCCAGCAGGGGGCTCCCTCCCCTTTCCCATTGCCCTGCTCACCTGCAGCTACACACACTCACAATACTCTACATACAGAAACCCAACAGTGTCCTGACTAAGGATCAATTATTAATTGTTAATGAATTATTGATTGTCAGTGAAGTCCTGAGTTGTACCTTATTAATTATTTTAACTGTGTGCTTGTAATTTATTATTTTTTCTCCTATAAGTATGTTTAAAATATTTATGGTTTAAAATATTACAGAACATTTTTTAAAACATCGATGTCCAAAATTAAAAAATATAAAATTTCTTTTTAACAAATGCAGTGAATTTTTTTTTTTAGCTCAGAGTTTATATGCTGTTTTTTTCTTGATGAACCTTTAGACAGAAATGCCCGAGGTGCTCCGTGTCGCCTCTGTCGCCGTCAGCCATGTCGTACACTTTAAAAAAAAAAACACTTAATGGAGCCACAAAAATCTGCATCATAGTGTGTACGGTTTGGATGTGATTTTTTAAAGAATCTAAGAATGTAGACACACGAAAAGGAAGAGCATTAATGACTGATAGTTTATAACTATAACTAAATAGCTTATTTACTTACAACTTCTTGTTTATTGGCTTATAACGTTTATAACGTGGACACGCCCACTGTTTCAGGATGAATCAGTTTCTGTTTCTCGAGCAGCGAGAACACGCAGTGAGAGAGCAGATGCCAGAGACACGGGCAAACACCACAGCTAATAGAGAATGACTTCCGATAAACTGAAAAACGGAAATGACTTGCTGGTTGTTCTTTTCCCGTTTAACAACATGAGCATGCTTTCGGTGTGTAGCAGCAACGTATTTACAGGGATCTATTACAAGCGTGTACATTGTTGAAATTCCCGTGGCTTCCTGAACAGCTTGTGACAAATCTGACGCACCTTGGCACTGAGGAATAACTTATCGTCTATTCCTCATTCCTCAAGGAGGAGTGAGGAACAGCTAGAGCTTAGCCAGCTTTGTCTTTGAATATCATATTAAAAATATCATCTTAGCAGCCAGTTTAAAAATCTACACTCAGTTTCGAGACTAATGATTTTTGATTAAACAGAAAAAAACAGAAAAGCATCTGTAATGAAAAGCATCTCAGAATGCACAACACATCTATCTATCTATCTATCTATCTATCTATCTATCTATCTATCTATCTATCTATCTATCTATCTATCTATCTATCTAAGCTGTTAAAATGTGGGACATTTCGTTCTTTAATAAATTGAACGTTGTAATGATTGGTGAATCGCTGTGAGAAGAATAAAACACTCCAGACCATGCAGTCATACAATAATCATCCCCACACACACACACACACACACACACACACACACACACACACACACACACACACACGTGTTACTCCTTAAATACTTTTCCTTTGTGAAAATCAGCGCATATACTCTATTATATTTTGCATGTTTTTCTCTTTGATATACTCGTTTAACATTTACTGTCATTTATTTTATTATTCCTGTAATTATTACTTATTATGTTCCTTTTCTTTTGCTTATTTTAAGTCGTTTTCTCTAACGTCTTTTCCCTATTATTTCTATATTATATTATTTCGCTTTCACTTCATGAAAAGTGTATGTTGTATGGTGAAAAAATGAATGAAAACCTGGAATCCAGTTAGTCCTGAGTGAGAAACTGTTACTAACATTAGCCACGCCTCTAAAGGCTGTTCATTTATACTCCGCTTTCTCAGTGAGAACTCTCTCTCAAATACATCACACGACCTACAGCACTACAGTACTCGGTTAATATTGTCTTTTTACTCTCAACAGGTTTTTAAATATAATTTTTTTGTTGTTTTTCTATTTTCCTCAAGCTTTTCCTGATTTCTTTCTTCAAACACATGTAATTGTTGATGACGTGTAACTGTTGATGTGGTGAAGTTTTCTGTACGGAGATGCTTATTTAACATTTATGGAAGGAGTCTCCAGTATTAGCACTTTGTCAGACCTAAAGCTGTAACTCTTTTGAGATGACAGTTTTTACAATTTGCATATTTAATGTTTTATTTATAGATCCCTAAAAAGGAGACACCATGTCCAAACCACCAACTCTAAACGAACTGAAGCACCTGGAGGAGTCTGGATTTGGTCAGCTTTATCCAAGACACGGACTCAAGCTGCTTTACTGGTTTGCTAATGACTGCCTGTATTTTGATGGCTACAATAGGATGCGCTGGCAGTACGATCCAGACGAAGGAGATTTTGGTTTCCACCTATTTGAGAACAGAAATGATGAACATGGTGAGACACTCCTGCCTGATGTGGACCTTGAGTACTACGAGGTGGGCAATCTGAGAAGAGCAAGAGCAGACGAGCTGCCGGATTACGTCCTGGAGGATTATGACCAAAACCCTGATCACTCCGACAGCAACATGGATCGCATCATGGTCAGCGTTGATGATGAGTGTTTTGACAGAGTCTATGTGACTCAGCACAGTGATCAGACAGATTTCAACAAGAAGGCCACCTACGGCATCAGCAGGGGCCTCATTATGATCATCAGGCGGCTGACATTAGAGGACTTTCTCTCGAAAACTGGGTATTCGACAGAAGAGGATTCTGACCAAAGCTCTACAGAGGATGATGACGATGATGATGACGATGATGATGACGACGATGACAGTGATGATGACGACGACGACGACGACGATGACGATGACGATGATGACTATTATTATTATTATTTATGATTAGCGACGATGATGTGAGATACGAGTAAGATCATGTTACAACACAGCTGAAGAATATGTAATATAAGCCATATGGGTTATACAATATAACATACATGCTGCAATGAGTGATATTTTGAGCTGAAATATTTAGCCTTTTTTTTAACCACAATAACTTTTATTATTTTTTTCTATTATTTCAATGAATAATGTAATTATAGCAGTTAAACGTCTTGCACATTGCCTTGCAAAAAATCCTGTGGCCTGGCAGGGAGGACTCAGGAAGAGAAATCTCTTACATAAAATTTCATTAAATAACTTTATTAATTAAAATGTCATTTTGGCAGGTGGTTTAATTATCGGTGCACATTTTAGATCTTTGATTAATTGCAAGATGCATTTTTTTTCTGACAGGCGTGGTTAGAAGTCTGATTTTATCTGATGTTAAAAAGCTATTACAACAACTTACTTTGCTGATGTTTATTAATAAAAGATACACACTGTGTAAAACTGAGACAAATGTTCTTCAGAGTCGTTACTGTATAAACTGTCGCGCTGTTTGGTCGACACTCACCTGTACACCTACTCATTCATAAAATGTTTGTTCATCTCATCATAGTTTACATTTTTACATTTACCTTTTCTTATTACTCATCTAAATGATTTTATATGCTGTATTGCATATCTTTCTCTTTCATATTACTGTATGAATTTCATACAGAGAGCAAGGCACATCTGGGTTTGAGATCACAAGATGTATATGAGACAATAGATCAGAATTTCAGCTTTCATTTCCTGATATTTCTATCTACATCTGTGAAAAATAACTTAGAACACGACAGCTTTGGTAGCAGACCACTCAATCTTTAGGTGAGCAAAAGTATAGGAACAGATAGTCTCAAAGTAAATGACAGTAAATAAGAATATTTGGTTGCACATCCCTTGCTTGCAGTAACTGCATCAAGCTGGCGACCCACTGACATCCCCAAACTGTTGCATTCTTCCTGTACAGGAGGTGAAATGCTGCATATTTTACATATTAAAAAACTGGTTTGCTTTTATTTCCTGCACGTCCTCAGAAGGACTGTGATTACACAACTGGTATTTAATGACATTAATTGAGGAAGAAGCCTTTATCTGTCACATGTACATCACAGCACAGTGAAATTCTTTTCTCCGCATGTCCCAGCTCATAAGGAAGCTGGAATCAGAGCACAGGGGCAGCCATGATGCAGCTTGGAGCATGAACCCCTGAGCCTTGACCATTGTATTGTATGATGAATACAACAGATCAAAGAAAAAAACATAACGTAAAGTGTTCAGATGAACAAAAACATGTAATTATTGATGTGGTGAAGTTTTCTGTACGGAGATGCTTATTTAGTATTTATGGAAGGAGTCTCCAGTATTAGCACTTTGTCAGACCTAAAGCTGTAACTCTTTTTGACATGACAGTTTTTACAATTTGCATATTTAATGTTTTATTTGTAGATCCTAAAAAGGAGACACCATGACCAGACCACCAACTCTAAACGAACTGAAGCACCTGGAGAAGTCTGGATTTGGAAAACTTTATCCAAGACATGGACTCAAGCTGCTTTACTGGTTTGCTAATGACTGCCTGTATTTTGATGGCTACAATAGGATGCGCTGGCAGTACGATCCAGAGGAAGGAGATTTTGGTTTCCACCTATTTGAGAACAGAAATGATGAACATGGTGAGACACTCCTGCCTGATGTGGACCTTGAGTACTACGAGGTGGGCAATCTGAGAAGAGCAAGAGCAGACGAGCTGCCGGATTACGTGCTGGAAGATTATGACCAAAACCCTGATCACTCCGACAGCAACATGGATCGCATCATGGTCAGCGTTGATGATGAGTGTGTTGACAGAGTCTATGTGACTCAGCACAGTGATCGGACAGATTTCAACAAGAAGGCCACCTACCGCATCAGCAGGGGCCTCATTATGATCATCAGGCAGCTGACATTAGAGGACTTTCTCTCGAAAACTGGGTATTTGACACTGCATAATGACACTGATCAGGGAACTGGGTATTCGAAACAGGGAAAGGACACTGATCAGGGAACTGGGTATTGGACACAGGGAAAGGTCACTGATCAGGGAACTGGGTATTCGACACAGGGAAAGGACACTGATCAGGGAACTGGGTATTGGACACAGGGAAAGGACACTGATCAGGGAACTTGGTATTGGACACAGGGAAAGGACACTGATCAGGGAACTGGGTATTCGATAGAGGGAAATGATACTGATCTGAATACTGGGGATGTGAGAATGGTAGAGGACTCTAAATCAGAAAACCACTGCAGATGTATCATACTTTAAACACTGGGCATAAATGATAACTTATTTTAGAACCCAGGATTCAGTCAGCCTCATCCAAGACACGGCCTCAAGCTGCTGTACTGGTTTGCTAAACAATGTCTCCATTTTGATGGCAAAAAAAAAGAATGTGCTGGCGCTCCGATCCAGAGGAAGGGAAATATGGTTTCCACCACGATGAAAGCAATACAGACCGCATCATAGTCAGCATTGATGAGGAGTGGTTTGATAAAGTCTATATAACTGAGCACCAAGGTCAGTCAAACCACAACTCCGACACCACCTACTGCATCAGCCGGGGCCTCCTTATGATTATCAAACGTCTGACCTTAGACGACTTCCTCTCGACAATGGGTTACTGAAGAGATCCAAAAAAATAAAGAAACCCAAACAATGTCCAGTAGATGCTTGAACTCTCAACCTCGACTTCCTGCTACCATTGTGCAAATATTGATATGCTTTTCATATAAAATCTTGCATTACTGTATGCTATGCATGTTATTCAGTGTCTATGCATGCTTTATGCAGTTGATATAAAGGTGGCCTTTATATAAAAAGACAGCTTGATCATCTTTTGAGGAAGCCGCTAATGATCGATAAACCATCAGGAACCTCCTGCTTTGCTGTTTAGTCTTGGTAATTATCATTATTCTTATTATACATGTGCCTTATATTATTACAATGGATTTTTTTTTGTGTGTAAATCTTAAGGATGCTGCTTGTACTAGAGTGACTAGATATATTCAGAATTTGATGATACATTGGGTTAAAATGAAAATGAATAAATCATAAACATATGTGCATGATTTAAACTAACTTTGTGTTTATTTTGTTAGTACATCATACACATACTGTATGTTCATCATAAATACACTTACACGCAGCTTTATTAGGAACATCTGTGCACATGCTCATTCATTCAATTATCCAAGTGATCAGCCAATCATATGGTAGCAGAGCAATTCTCTAGAATTTACACAGAATGGTGCAAAAAAAAACATAAACCATCCAGTGAGAAGCACTACTGCAGGCGAAAACACACTGCTGATGAGCGAGATCAGAAGAGAACGTCCAGACTGGTTCGAGCTGACAGGAAGTCTACATTAATGAAAACAACCACTCTTTACAACCGTGGTGATCAGAAAAGCATCTCAAAACGCAAAACACACCAAACAGATGAGCTACAACAGCTGTGGATTTGGTTTGCCTCGATCAAGGCACGGCCTCAAGCTGCTGTACGGGTTGCTAACAACCATCTCCATTTCGATGGCGACATTAGGATGCGCTGGTGCTATAATCCAGAGGAAAGGGAATATAATTTCCACAAATTTGAGAACAGGTATAAAGAAAATGGGGCCTCATTATGATTATCAAATGTGTGACCTTAGAGGATTTCCTCTCAAAAATGGGAGATATCCATAAATACATCCAAAGTGCTTAAAGACTTCAACCCTACCTCCTACTTCCTGCTACACAACCAACCACCATCTACACACCATCTCCACCTCTTGCCATTTTCCAAATATTGCTATGCTTTTCATAGAAAAAGTAGCATTATACTACATGATATTCAATGTCAATACAAGCTTTATGAAGATTATGCTATGAAGCTAGCCTTTCCATGCCATTAATGATTAAAAAAAAAAAAAGCCTTTGTCTATACTATTGTATATATTCCATGTTTCTTCTCTTTGATATATTGGTTTCATATTCATATACACTGTACGGCCAAAAGTATGTGCACCCCTGACCATCACACTCATATGT
>CM074947.1:2439071-2452984 GCA_037577455.1 Pangasius macronema
AAATGTCAATTCTGGTGGAGGAAATGTGACGAAATCTGTGGTCTAATCTATAATATCTCAGCTCCATAGATCTGATTGTCGAGTGTCTATGATTTTCACTATTCAGTAAGTTGGCGGTCATTTTTAAGGTCAGTCTGAGTAACGGATTAAAAGTGTATGATGGCATCGTCTAATACAGGACTTGGACTCTCCACTCGGATATTACTGCAATACCCATAAGCCTCGGCAAAACCCCTTCCTGTTTGGCTGGGAGGTGACAAGGGGTGGGAAGAGTCAGCCATTATACAGGTGGCTTTAGTGAAGCAGTGTTTGCAGTAGATGCCCTGTACTAGAGGTAGAGGGACCCCCATTATGCTCAGTTTGGTGCAGTTCTATGCTGATAAAGGGACAAGGCTTAGGCATATTGTATTAATGTAGGAGTGGAGAGTTCTTTAGGCTGCTAAGGCTTTTTGAGACATGTTTCGAAAATGCTACGTTACCACATGACGTGCAAGCCTGATTATGTTTGCAGAGAAGATTAGGTTAGCCTTATACCTGTAGGGCAAGACCAGTGTTTAGGACTGGGACAAGTCCAAGCTTGAAAAGAAAATGTCCTAAAACCGAACTCAAATCCAACGACCCTAGTTATTACCCTGGTTAACTGCTCACTGGAATCGAATGGGTTTAATCCAAACCTTCAAACCTCGCTCTACTTAATACTGCTCCTCACTCAAATTGTTATCACGCAAGAATAATGTGCTTAAGCCTATAATCTCCTGTACCTGAGACACTGTTCATCTCAAGCTTTACCTTGGTTACCTTGTGTGAGTAACTCTCATGTAACTTCTGAATAATGCTTAAGCCTTATGTTAAGTTTGAGGTGTGGAATGTTGATATTAAATACTCACTACATGATCATAACTCAAAGCTAATCACGGCCCACATTTTCCATCCTTTTTTTTTTTGCAGGCGTAAAGACGAGTGCATGTGTTTAAATGCTGCTGTCTAGACATTATTGAACAATTACAACCTCTCACACGCTTTTACTTAAGAAAGATTTGACAGAGGTGCGAGCTACACACAGGTGACTGTAATAATCTCAACACTTAATGGAAACACTTTGAAAATACACTTTAAAACACTGAATAAATGTAACCTTCTCTGCATAAATTATTGAAGTAAGTTTTGGACTTTAAGTTGCAGAAACTAAATATAACGTTAATCGGTGAGGATGTAGAAATGTTTTTGACTGTTTTTACCACCACTTTTTTTTAAAAAAACAGATGGCAAGGAAAGACTACCATTTACAGCTGATAAGCATACACACGCTCTCGCTGATGCAGTATGTGGTGTTTCGTGTGTAGCCTTCAGTTACATAAACTGCACGAACAGACCCATCGTTATTCACTCCAACTATGATGCAGTCTTTATTGCTTTCATCGTGCTTCCCAGTACAATGTTCCCAGATGCGTTCAGGTAGATCTCGAGCCCTTTGTTTACTCAGATTGCCCAACATGTAGCAGGTGAGACCATCATTAGCCAGGATTTCCTCTATGTTCCTAAATATGTGGAAACCAAAGTTTGTATTATGTCGTTCAAAGAGTCGGTAAAGATTGTTCTCAAAAAATTGGATAGCCCCTAAAAACCAGTCCAGCATTGGGAGACCATGTCTCAGCTGCGGACGACCGAATCCAGTCCTCTCCAGATCCCTTAACGAATGCAGTGTACGTGGTCTAACATACACACACACACACACACACACACACACACACACACACACACACACACACACACACTGCATATATCTGTTAAAAGCTGCTAACCTCACAGTACCTACACTAACCATTAACCTTTAAAATCACCAAAATAGCATGTTTTTTAGTAACAACAATAAAAATTCACAGAAATATGACTACACCTTCATTAAGCATGTTGATTCCATGAATAAGTGAATCTGAACGAGTGAGGGCTGATTTATATTTCAGTCAGCACATCTCTCCATGTAAATCAGGACTCTCACATAGGGTGAAGTATTCATACGTGCATACTAGCTCATATATGGACTACATACTAGCTCATACTTGGACTACATACTAGCTCATACTTGGACTACATACTAGTTCATATTTGGACTACATACTAGTTCATACTTGGACTACATACTAGCTCATACTTGGACTACATACTAGTTCATATTTGGACTACATACTAGCTCATACTTGGACTACATACTAGCTCATACTTGGACTACATACTAGTTCATATTTGGACTACATACTAGCTCATATTTGGACTACATACTAGCTCATACTTGGACTACATACTAGCTCATATTTGGACTACATACTAGCTCATACTTGGACTACATACTAGCTCGTACTTGGACTACATGCTAGTTCATACTTGGACTACATACTAGCTCGTACTTGGACTACATACTAGTTCATATTTGGACTACATACTGGTTCATACTTGTAGAATAATAAATAGAGATAGCATGGACATGGTGGCTGGGGATGGTGCCACCTGGGGGCTGTGGAGATGGTTTGGGGATCTCATATGGGCAGTTGTACTGTAATGGCTTGGGACTGCGATTGCTGTAGTGGCTTTGGGGCTGCGGTTGCCACGAGTACCTTCACACTCAGGACTCCATCAGTGGACGGTGGATAGATTTTAACCAACTGGACTTCTTGCGAAAACTGTGATGAATTTACTGGTTGCACAATTGCACTATTTGTCCTTATAGTACACAATAATAGAAGGGGTTTATTTATAATCGCACTACCTGCTGCACCCAGATGAGGATGGGTTCCCTTTTGAGCCTGGTTCCTCTCAAGGTTTCTTCCTCAGATCATCTCAGGGAGTTTTTTCTCGCCACCTTCGCCTCTGGCTTGCTCATTAGGGATAAATTCACATATTTACAATATATTTTTTGAATCCATTTATTCTTGTAATGCTACTATGTGACAATGTCTATTGTTAAAAGCGCTATACAAATAAAACTGAATTAAATTTGAACATAATGTTGTTGTTTTGTGGGACGGGTAAAAAAAAGAAACCTGCATGATTAATTATGATCCAAGTGAATTTTCGCTGAAAGCATTTGTGAACTGTTTTAACTTGTCTGTATTCAGAAGTATTAGCAGCTTTTATATCGAAGCACTTGAATTTAACTCAGTGTTTAAATCTGCAATTCTGTCAGTCATGGAATGACGCTTTAGTTTTTATTTTTATTGAGCTGCTGTGGTTCACATCACTGACACTGTGTTTACTGAGAGTCTTTAAAAGAAAGAGAAAGTAAAGTGTTCAATCCTGCAGGATTAAATCAGCCATTATAATAAACTACAGCCTTTATAAAGCCTTGCACCTTACGTAATACAGTATATAAATAGAATATAATATATAAAATCATACGGCAATGACCGACTCAAATTTCACCAACACCTATAACAAGTATTTTTCAGCTTTTACATGTTCAGAAGTATTTTACTTGCATAGTTCAAAGGACTGTTATTTAAAAATGTCATTTGACTGTTATATTTGTATATTACTTTTCAATTTTCACTACCTGTTTGGATGGATATGTCCTATTCGGAAAAGGTCAAATTGCAGGTTGCTTCATCGAGATTGTCAAAACGTTTTCCAAATATTTGGAACCAAATTTTTAAAAATGTTGTGTTTTAGTTTTGCCCAATTCTGGCCAAAGTAAGTGGTTTAATAGCTGTTTTATAATTTTCTGTTTTCTCAAGAACGTTCTACACTTCTCTGTCGATTGGCTCCACCTTCTTATTGGATGAAGCATAGGAATAGGAAGGTCCAAGCTTCAAGGGTTAGGGTTAGGGTTAGGGTTAGGTCCAATCCTTATAGCGAAAATTAGATCCAAAAAGGAGATGAATGCCTGGCAACTATTTTACCAATAACCCAATAAAGCATTATAAACAAGCATTTCCTTTTTTAAAAAATCCTTAGGCCATCCTAAGTAATAAAAAAAGAACTGAGAACAGAGCAACTCCAACATACTCCAAAAGCTTAGTCAAGTCCAGTTTAGCTTCTGTTCCCTTTAAACAAAACAGATGCAAACGAAATCCGTCATATAGACACGGATACGGTTATTATACGGGGTTCACAATTATTGACCATTGTACTGGTAATTTAAAAAATAGTCACCTAGTCATCTTCTCCATAGTAAAATCAAACACTGATTCAGGACATCACTATTTTTAGATAATTGTATTAGATTAGAGATTAGAGAGCTTTGTTGTCATACCAGTCATAAGCAATTATAGAGTAGAATGAAATGGTGTTTTCCAAGGACTTTAGAGGAATTAACAACAGTGATCACACCTAACAATATGTAGTTCAACAGAGCACAAAATCTGAGTATAGGCCATCATACTTGGCCACGTATCACTTCACAACTGACAACAAAGTACAAGAAAACAAGCAGGTGCTCAGCAAGAATCTCTACAGTGAAAGCAATACAATAAATACAACACAAGACATTAAATACAATGTTACATTAAATACAATACAATCTGTTAGAGCTGTTTAAGCAGTGAGCTGATGTGTGATGACGAAAGCCTCATCACTACAACTAGGTTCATGCTGAGCATTTAACCATTGCATCAAGTGAAGTGTGCATCTGAAGGCTTCTGACTTCATGGGGGACAGATTTCACTGGAAATTGTGTCAAAGGTCCAGCCAGAGCCTCAGTTAAATTAGCAGGTCCAGAGACTGTGGACATGGAGTTTGTGACTCTCTGTGTGCAGTTCTTCAGTGGAGATTGGACACTGAAGGCCCGAAGCTCTCATGCCTCTATGTTTTGTAACAGTGGAGACTTGGCTGAGATCAAACTCTGAAGTTGATTGGAACTCCAGGTGGATGGAAACCTAATTCCGGCTCACAGACATGTGTGAGTTTCTTGGATTTATACTGAGGACTGATGAGGCGGCTCGGTGTTCCTGCCTCTCCTCCTTCGTTGATTAGTGCTGGCTGGTTGTAGTTTTTGAAAGCAGAGTCCTGGGTGGAATTTCCAATTCAATTCAAACTCCTGTTGAAAGGAGAATTTTCTGGTGGTTTGGATAACTTTCTGTCCCATTGTCTTCCTGAAAAGACAGCGTTATGTTTCCGGTCTGTACAGCACCATGGACCAGAGTGGCCTGGAGTCCTCTGTGATGTAGACTGCTGGCCGTCCTGGTTGTTTGGCATCTTTTCATATAAACAGGAAGTGTTCGTTAGCGCTCTGATATGTAACATGGTTGATGGCTGGATAGTAAAATGTACATTTTGGGGCTACATCCCTGACAAGGTTCTCACAACAGTATGTGTCTATATGAAAGGATTTATAATATTATTAATTCCAAATCCATTTACGTCTGCATTTTTATTCATTTTATTTGGATAAACTGGACATGAGAGAGATTTTAACCTACTATATCCTAAAAGTTCCTTTGTATGACTTCCAAAAATTAATAAATCATATTTTCATTTTAGTTATATATGTGCTTCAGGGATACAGTGGATATAAAAAGTCTACACACTATTGGATATAAAAAGTCTACACACCCCTGTTAAAATGGCAGGTTTTTTTGATTGTAAAAAAAAAAAGAAAATAAGTTCTCCATGTCAGAACGTTTTTCACCTTTATTGCGAAATTGCAACATATAAAAATCAAGTGACGAACAACATGAAATGTTTTAGGGAAAAAAGAAAAACAAAAATATTCCAATTCCCAGCTTGCATAAGTGTGCACACCCTTTTATAATTGGGAATGTGGCAGTGTTCGGAATCAACCAATCACATTCAAACTCATGTTAAATACTAATTAGTATATATCTGCCTTCAATTAAAGTGTCTGATTAACCCCAAATAAAGTACAGCTGTTCCTGACATCTGGATTTTCCTGACGTCTTCTTGGTAACATCCAACTGGAAAAGCCATGGGCTGCAAAGAGCTTACGAAGTAGGTACGGGATCTCACTGATGAAAAATATTGCTCTGGAGAGGGTCACAAAAAAAATTTCCAAGGCATTGGATATACCATGGAACACTGTAAAGGCAATAATCACCAAGTGGCACAACAGTGAGGTTACTAAGAACAGGACGTCCCTGTAAACTGATGAGAAAACCAAGAGAAAACTGGTCAGGGAGGCTGCCAAGAGGCCTACAGCAACATTAAAAGAGCTGCAGCAATTTTGGCAATCTCCCAAATTCTTCATATGTCTGGGGGTTGGGTGGTAAGATGGAAGCCTTTCTTAATAATAAAAAAAAAAATTATTAACATACATCCAATCTCTGATGAGGCCAAAGTTGAACCTTTTGGCCATAATACCAAAAGAAAACCACAGCACATGGAGTCGGCAGCATCATGCTGTTGTGGAAGAGCCGATAAAGGCTCTGAGCTACAATACCCATCAGTCACAGCATGCCACATGATCATGACACGCACACGTCACATGACTGTTTGCACCCGAGTCACGTTTATGTTTAATGAGTTACATTTATACAGTATATCACATCTTGTATGGCACTCATGGTCTAGCTGTTGTCGTTGTTGCTTGTCACCTAGTCCACGTCGTGTTCGTGTTTTCACCATGCATACCTTTCACACTTGTAGCCTATGTTTTTTGTGTTTCGCTGAAAAGTAAACTCATTAGGCAGTCGTGGCCTAACGGTCTGAGAGTCGGGCTTGTAACCCGAAGGTGAACCCGAAGGTTGTGGGTTCGAGTCTCGGGTCCGGCAGGGATTGTAGGTGGGGGAGTGAANTGGGTTAAATGCAGAGCACAAATTCCGAGTATGGGTCACCACACTTGGCCACAAAGTCACTTCACTTCACTTTCACTTTCACTTCAATGTGCACTTGCATCCGTCTCCAACTCTTACATAACTGTAAATTTTGTTCAGCCGGAACTGGGGCTTTAATCAGGGTGGAGTGAATAAACAATAGCTCCAAATACCAGTCAACTTTGGTGGAAAACCTAAAGGCATCTGCCAAAACACTTGATGAAGAGGAATATCACCTTTCAACATGACAACAGTCTGAAGTACATCACCAATTCAACAAAGGAGTGGCTTCACCAAACCAAGGTCAAGGTCTAAATCCAATCCAAAATCTGTGGGCTGACCTGAAGAGCGCTGAGATACCCGGCCAGTGTGACAGAGCTAGAATGCTTTTGCGAGGAAGAATGGCAAAGAAAAATGCAGAATGATAAGTTAAGATGTGCCAAACTGACTGACTCTTACCCAAAAAGATTGCATGCTGTGATAATATCTAAAGGTGCTTCGGTTAAGTCTTAGTTTAGGGGTGTGCACACTTATGCAACCGGGTTATTGTCCTTTTTTTTCCTTTTTTCACTTTAATTTATAGTTTGCAATTTTACAATAAAGGTAGAAAAGTCTCTGTTCATTTTAACAGGGGTGTGTGAACTTTTTTATACACATTGTGCAGCTGTTGCTCATTCTGAAATGATCAACAGCTGTATCTTAAATAACAAAATATTTCACTACAAGACATCGTTACAATGATTAAAAAGGAAACAGCATGCATGCTGGCAGATTGTCCAGCCCATCAGGTCTAAATTCTGTTGTCAGTAAGTCAACTCTGAGCTCATGCAGTCGGTGGAGAGCGACTGTAGCATCTGCTGCTGCTGCCTTGTTCACGTGAGACTGTCGTGGTGTACATCGTCGAAGTGTGCCGATGGTCCTAACTCAAGTTTGCCAAAAAAATAAAAAATAAAACAAAAACCTAGACCTCTGTACTGCTCTGACAGTCTAATTAGACCATCATTAACTAAGCCTCCCTTGTTTTTGCAATAAACATAAACAAGAAAACTCGAAACTTGGACTTAAAGTTACAAAAATACACAATAAAACGTCTTAGTCAGTTAAGGGTACACTGGATTCTGAATGTTAAGTGTTGCAGGAGAAATTAAGAAAGACGTATTTCCTTATGGAAATAAACCACAAGCCCATTTGTTTAAAAGGCTGTGCTCAAGGAATGTAATATTTTGAGGAACTATGACCTCATTCACACCTGGGATTAACATCCTTCCACCTTCGGAGGTGCTCATGTGTCACATATGACCAAATAATATTTGTAGTGTGAACACAGAAACATCTTGGTACATCTCGGACTGCAACAAATGGCCGCCTAATTGACTTTTCCATTGCCTTACCGCAAAAATACGTAATCACAGTGAGATACTCTGGATATCATATATGAAATATATGAAATCTGATCACAAGTGGTCTCTTGAAATGCGTCCAGGTGTAAAAGGCTATACGTTTCACATGTTCACATGGTATCAGATCAGCCGAGATGGATGTTAATACCAGGTGTGAACAAGGTCTATAAAACCTATATAAAGTATGGCCAGTATACTGGGCCGATAAGTGGATTAATTGCAGGTGGGATGAATGCTGCTACTCTAAATGCAAAACAAACTCTAAAACTAGTCGAATAAACCTTATAAAATGAAACATGATTGGCTGTATTGGTGCGTCCAATTATATTGTGAGATTTTAACCAAGGTGGTCCCCAACTTTCGTCTAAAGTATGGTACAAAAACAACGTCTCGCCGCATCGATTATGCTGCTAGGGCACGTTTGTGCGTCATCATTTATCACACAAGAGTTCATTTGGGAAACAGGAGATGATTCAATATGAAAGTCTTGGTTTCTTGACGACGTGATGGTTGGAGTGAAGGTGGAGGTCGTCTGGCCATCCTGAGATGGGGGTTGAAGGCTGGAAATCCTCAAAATTTGACTGGTATTGTCTCGAGCATAATTGTTTAGTTGACTCTCTGCAATAGTTGTCTGTTGTTGTGTATTATTGTTCATCAAGATAGGAGGAGATTCATCAATCTCAATACAAATGTCTCGGCTCCTAGAAGATGTAATTGCTGGAATCCTGCCGGAGGTTGTTGATGGAGCTGGACTTGGGGCTTGTGGGTTGCGAAAATATGTGGGAGCGTTTACAGGAATTGTGGAAAAAAGGTTTGCTTGCAGTCTGGAATACCCAGTTCTCAGAAGAAAGTCCTCTAAGGTCAGCTCCCTGATAATCATAATGAGGCTCTTGCTGATGTGATAGGTGGCATGCTTGTTGAATTTTGACCTATCACTGTGCTCAGTCACATAAACTTTATGAAACCACTTACTGTTAATGCTGACTATGACGCGGTCCATGTTGCTGTTGTCTCGGAAGCTGGTGTAATGTTCCCGGACATAACGAGGCAAGTTGGACGCTGCTGGTTTACTCAGATTTCCCACCACATAGTAGGGGAATGTCACATCAGGCAGGAGTTTACCGTCATTTCTCTCATACCTGTTCTCAAATGTGTGGAACCCGAAATCTCCATTCTTTGGATAGCAACTCAACTGCAAAACATCGTTTTGATCAAAATAGAGACAGTCGTGAGCAAACCAGTACAGCAGCTTGAGCCCATGTCTTGGCTGCGGCCGACCGAATCTAGACTGCTCCAGCTGGTCTATTTCTTCCAGTGTCTTCATGGTGACTCGTGGTGAAGGTCTATAAAGAAAAAAAGTATATTGGATATATTTTTAAAAGCCACTAACTCCACACTAAATACACTATTACCATTTAAAAGTAGCTCAACCTGTACACTGGTTTTTACTTACAATTTCCATATATTCATTTTAACATTAACATTTACCAGCTTTGGATGGTACAGTATTATATACTGTACATGTTTCAATTCCTCTGTCCCAACCAGTTCCTGAGATCCACCAGGAGATATAAACTTCATATAGAGTCCATAAGGCCACAAGCATTAAACAGCAGAGGACAAAATGCATTACACACAGTACAGTACATACAGGAGAGTGAAACCAGATTTCATCTGTATGACGTCATTTACCCTCAGATATGATGATTTCTTTCGAAAAAGAAACTCGATTGTTTGGAAAAAGAAGCTGATCTATACTTTAGATACAGTTTGCTGAGCAACTCAACTCAGCTGGCGGAGAGGATTTATCCAGTGTTCAGTGTTTACAGATGAATAGATTTGGGTAATGAATTAGTTTTTGTTAACATTGAAATGTTATAGTTAAAAGTATAAGTTGTTGTTGTTTGCCACAACACGTACAGTGCAAAAATAAGTCTTTGTACTTACCTTTTTATAGAATTGTAGATAATCTCTGAACGACAGCAGTCACATGGTTAGAAGTCGAGATTGTATCCCTCACAGTATGATATTTGCCACAATCTAAGCAGTAAGAAAGAAACCAAGAGTGACTCCAGTGTACTGAGCAAAATATGCAAAACTCTATTTAAATGTTGTCTCTCATAGGTATACACACACACAGACACCTCCTCCAACCCTCCCCCCACCCCCCCCCACACACACACACACAAAACACAGCATAATCAAAAGTACATTCGACAAATATATTAAGTATTTAGGATTTCAACATATTACTTATTAAATCTTATTGCTATTTTAGTTTACTGTAAAAATGCATCTGTAAAATGTTGCACATATATTTACAGGAAACAGAAACTGATCCGAGCCAAGGTGGGCGTGTCTAATTTGAGGTTACCTAGCAACACTGACTCTCTTTGTTCCAGTATTCACATCACACGACAATTTTCGTGAAATAGGTCAAAAGAGAATCCACGTCGAAGATTAAATAAACAAAACCACTTGGATTTTTTGCAGTAATTTACAAACTTGACCTCAGATTGTTACTACTACCTCTACATGTGATGTGACAGAAAAGTGTATTCAGACATACAGTACTGGCCAACGATAATCCTTGTCGATTACGTGTAGGTACGTTAATAGATTAATCGGTTAGTGCATCGTCCCTGCGTCACGTAATTTATTTACAGATATGGGTCAAGAGCTTCAGTTAATGTTCACATCATACATCAGATTGGGGAGAAGCTGTGATCTCAGTGACTTTGACCGTGGTTGCTGGTGCCAGACGGGCTGGTTTGAGGATCTCTTAGGATTTTCACACACAACGGTCTCTAGAGTTTACACAGAATGGTATGGAAAGCATAAAAGGGGGCAGTCGTGGCCTAATGGTCTGAGAGTCGGCCTTGTAACCTGAAGGTGAACCTGAAGGTGGTGGGTTCGAGTCNGGGTTAAATGCAGAGCACAAATTCCGAGTATGGGTCACCACACTTGGCCACAAAGTCACTTCACTTCACTTCAAAAAGCAAAACATCCAGTGAGCTGCAGTTGTGTAAGAAACACCTTGTTGATGAGAGAGGTCAGAGGTCAGAGGAGAATGTCCAGACTGGTTCAGAGGGGTACAGAGAACAGCAACAGCATGCGAATGGGCTACAGCAGCATAAGACACATGCACAGGCTCACAGAAACTAGACAGTTAAAGATTGGAAAAATGTTTTTTTTTTCCAATCATGTTCCAATCTTCACCTGTCCTGTTTTGGTCCAAGTAGACAGTGAGTGTAATTAATCACTATATCAGTATTATGTTCCTACACTTGACACCTGGGAGCCCTTTTTTTTTCTCAGTTTTATGTAACGTATTCTTGAATAATAAACTACTTGGTTGAGTAAAAATTCCTAATTTATGAAATTACTACATTACACACTGAATGCATGGCCATGTTGTTGAAAGGGAAAAGCCCATTCTAAAGGTTATGCCAGTTTTTCCACTATCTAGAGACATCCAGTGTTAAGTGTGGTTTTCGCTGATATGGCTTCCTCACAGCACATGCTCACTACTCAGGAAACAGAAACTGATCTGTCCTGAGGCAGTGGGAGTGTCTACAAATCTCAGACGTGAACGTCTGAGCGAAAGACGACGATCCCTACCAGAGTGTTAGAGTTATGGGATTTCAAAGTGTGGCACCAAAAGTGCCTGAAACTCTTTATGGACTGAGTTTCTTTTTTTTTAAACCATTATGTCATATTAGATTTCAATCAACATGACCACAGATTACTACAACACAGCCTTAGCCAAGAATATGTATTCTAATATACAGTACCAACCAAGACCTGTAACATGCTTTTAGAGACAGAACAAAAGTGCATAAACTCGGAGTGTGTGATGGAGGTTGTAGTCATGAATTGTGGGAAATGGAGTTTGTGTCAGGAGCTGAAGATGAAGCAATATTAGGTGTGTTCCAGTTGATTGTTGAAGGATTAAAGCTCTAAATAGTTTGGCTTTTTGTAATAACCAAGTAAAACACTATGGCACTAACCAAAAAAAACCCTAAAATAACTCACAGTAATAACCAAGACAAGGCAATAAAAATGTTTCCTAAAGTAGAACTGGTGTAAAAAATAATTTATTTGTTTCGATATTTTTATATTTACAGCTTTTAACAAGTGCACTTATCCAGAGTGACTTACAGAAGTGCTTTAGAGTCTCCATCAAACAAAAACAGTACCCATAGGGCGTGGTCTAAGAGTACCATCAAGCTACAACCCTGTATGGAGTGAAGTTAGTACAGCAAGAAAACACACTTCATCATAATCATTGTTATTAGTTAAAATTGTGAGTTTGTGGATATCTGACCTAAACAAAGAGTCTTAAGCGGGGTTGAAAAACGTATATGGTTTGGTCTGATCTGCAGAATGATGAGTCAAATATGGGGGAAAAACTCATTCCAGGTCCTGTTTATCTACTAGCTGTCATTGTAATGTGTGGTTCATGAAGGCACCATATGAAATAGTAATACATGTCCACACCTCTGCCCAGCACTGACAGACCAGTGCTTATTACTCCATTATAATAAACATCCATAATGTTTGGTCAGAAGCCATGAGCATGCTCTTTGTGATCTTGAGCCTTGGCATGCCACTCTGCCCCACTATTTCATGACGTTTCTTCATTTTCCATATCCATCTATCTCAGACCTTTTATATTAATATTGTTCATCATCGCTAAAAAGATTACACTATTGAACTGGAAAGACAAAACTCAAATTTACAAAAAGCACTGGCTTAACCTCCTGGTAGATCACTCCACCCTTGAAAGAATCATCAGCATACATGGTTACGCTTCTTACGATACACTGGGAACTAATTCCTCCTTCCTCACTACCTCTTGGTAAAATATATTTATATATATACGGGTAATGTGTTAAATATCCTCATCCTTCATCGTTAATGGTTATCATCCTTAATTATTAATGGCAGCATGCATTTCTCTTTCAATTTCTTTTCTCTCTCCCTGGGTTGCAGTTGCCATTTTTCCTGCTTTGCTTCTGGAATAGTGAGGATAAAAAAATGACCATTAGAAATATTCTCACAATGTCCCCCAAAAAGAAGTAAAAAAAGATGAACAGAAAAAGAAAATACACCACCCAAAAGAAAAAGCTCATTTTTGAAACAGGCGATTTAATATCAGTCTTTTGGTTCCTTGAAGATGTGATGGTTGGTGTGCAGGTGGAGGTTGTTTGGATATCCTTAGATGGGGTTTGAAGGTTGAAATTCTTGAAAGATTGCTTGGTGTTGTCCGGAATGAAATTGTTTAGCTGTAATTCACTCTCCTTGTGCGCATTAGTAGTGCGTGTTTGGGGATTATTATTATTTGTAAAGATGGGAGGTGATTCAATGTCAGTGCAGATCTCTTGGTTTGGAGGAGAAGTAATTGCTGGACTGCAGATGGAGGGTGTCGGTGAAGCTTCCTGGTGTCCATGCGTATTATTCTCTATCAAGATAGAAAGTGAGTCGATCTTCTTCTGAATGTCTTGGGTTGTAGAAGATGTGATTGCTGGACTGCAGATAGAGGGTGTTGGTGAAGCTTCCTGGTGTCCATGCGTGTTATTCTCTATGAAGATAGAAAGTGATTCGATCTTCTTCTGAATGTCTTGGGTTGTAGAAGATGTGATTGCTGGACTGCAGATGGAGGTTGTCGGTGGAGCTTCCTGGTGTCCATGCGTATTATTCTCTATCAAGATAGAAAGTGAGTCGATCTTCTTCTGAATGTCTTGGGTTG